>JADKLZ010028746.1:0-32148 GCA_021533235.1 Biomphalaria straminea | reverse complement strand
ATTTGTTAACATTCTAATTTTTTTTTTAAGATCAGGTTTACTTTCAAATATATTGCTTGAAACATTAATAAACAGAAGAAAAAAAAAGAAAAATAGAAAGTATTGTGGAGAAATGTGAATTCGACATAATGGCAGAAATAAGAATAAGAAAAAAGTAAGAAAAAAAATTACGAAGATTGGTTAATTTTTAGAAGCCCCCGAAAGGGGAAAAGACGCTATTATTTTTGTTTGGCCTGTCTGTCCGTCAGTCCCGTTTAAATCTCAGAAACAAGAAGAGAAATTGAAAATCGGACATCATGATATTTAATTTCCGAGAATAAATTACAATATCATTTGTGCAAAAAAGTTTTAATTTTAACATTTGTCAAAGATACGGATGCAACTATTTCGTTACTGCATATACTAGAGTGTTTGGTAATAGGTTTGCCTTTCAAAATAAAAAAAATGAAATTCAAAAACGGTTGATCCATTTTTGCTATCCTTGTTACCTCCCTTACTTATTGGGTATCTGTCACAGATGAGTCAGAATATAATTTATGAATGAATAAACACTAGCAATTTGAATACAGTTAGCTAAAGCTGGGGTGCTCTACCTGTGAATCGCGACCCCCTTGAAGTCTATTGACAATTTGCCAGGGGTCGCCTAAGACCATAGAAAATAAGGATCGCTTTTGTCTATTCTTCTATTGCTGTATGTGTGTGTTGGGGTGGATGTCACGGCAGAGTGGTGGATTGTGAAAAGGGATCGCCGAGCTTATAAGGTGGAGAATCGCTGAGCTAAAAGATCATTTGCATACAAACATAGATGATAAAGGTAATACACAAGACTATAGAGGTTTTTGTTTCACTTCTCTGTTGGACACATTATGACAATTTATGAACTAAGTGCCTGTAGAAGTAAAAACATACAGCTACAAATTTAGTGCTCCGAGTCTCTCATGACAACTTCTTAGTTGGGCTTGACACATTGTTCACCTACTGAAATGACGCCAAAAGTTCTGAAGATGTTTGCAGGATTGTTAACATGTTCACTTCTGCTCAACACACTGGCCACTTTTTCAGCAGCAGACGATACTTTGTACACACCAGACTTAAGTCCATTCATGGAAATTCTGACAAAAATTATGACCGTATTCGAAGGTCAAGGACAACTTGATTTTCAGCAAATACAAAAGACTTTACTCTCTGGTACGACTGACATACGCTTGACCGATGAAAGAAATAAGGATTTTAGTTTTAAGGCAATGGAAAAATACGGATTAAAGGAGTTGGGTGATTTTAACATTTCCAAAGGAGGTTTTAAACCTCGACATTCCAAGGAAGAATTTGTTGGTGCAAGCCAAAGGGACTGTTTTTCGGAGTTCCATCGCTTGATAGAGAATGTAACAGAAAACCCTTGGATTTTTCCATGTAAGTTTTTTTTATTATTTTTAGGGAAAGTTTTGAGGTTTTTTTAGTGTACCTCTTTTTCAGCGTAAGTTACCTTTTTTTTTATTATTATAGTATGTTTTGTGGGGTTTTTTTTTTAGTCTAATTTTCGAGAGTTTTCTTTCGGATACAATTTGGACTCTTTTTTTGTTTGTTGTTGTTTAGTTTGGAGTTTTGCGTTTTGCATCCTAATGTTGAGTTTTTACTGTAAGTTTCGATTTTTGGTGTAAGTGTTAATTTTTTTTTATGTATTAATGTATTACAGAATTTTTTTTGTATTTAATCTAGACCACCATAAAGAGAATATCAAATATTAACATGTAAAAAAAATAATAATTAAAACAATGAAGATGAGGGATCGAAACCCGAACTATTGGCGCGAATAGCACAGTCCACAGCAGCCCTTTCAAAACATGAAATATTACGGGAAGACAAAGACTTAACCCTCGGCAACAAAATTAGACTGATGCGCTCCCTGTTCATGGCCACATTTTTATATGCTTGTGAGTCTTGAACTTGACTGCAGAGCTAGAGAGGAGGATCCTAGCACTGGAATTGAGATGCTACAGAAGGATCCTAGGCATCACATTTAAAGACCGCATCACAAACCAAGAGATTAGAGATAGGGCTACTGCAGCGATAGGACCTCATGATGACCTGTCAACTATGGTGAAAAAACGCAAACTCAAAATCTACGGCCATATTACAAAATCTTGGGGGCTCGAAAAGACCTTCCCCAAGAAACAGTACCAGGAGAAAAAAAGAAGAGGCAGACAGAGAAAGCGATGGGAGGACAACAGAAAAGAATGGACGGGCCTGCCATTGAAAGAGGTTCTAAAAAAGTTCGAAAAAATTATAACTTGGCAAAAGCAGACACATTGGAAAAGATAATATAATAATAAAATCTCGAGAAATAATATGGAGCAGTGGCGTCACTAGGCGGAGAGGGTGCGAGGGGTGCTAAATCTTGGTTAACAAAGCATGTTGATGGAAAAACTAACTAAATAATTTCATTTTTGACCACAGTTTTGAAATTTTACTTACACATTTAAGTACATCCACATCTCAGTTGTGACTCCTATTAACATTCATTTAACTGAAGATATATTTGTGTGAATCTATTTTTTTCACTAAACTCTATTTAAATACCAGTAACAGATGTTTAATAATTGTCATTTATATTAATTTTTTTTTATATTTATTTACATCCCAGAAGAGAATCGTCATTTCTTTATAGAGCATCCCTAGATATTGATGTTATTAAGTATTATATCATTTTTCAACAAACAAGTTATGTGAGATTATAGAACCATTTGAAATACATTTAATATCTTGATAAAAGAGAAAACAAAAACAAAAAAATAAGGGACAGCACCATTACCTACACATAAACTATAGTGACGTATTGTCAAAGAATATAAGTGCAATATTAGTAAATAATGCGATTTTAAATCATTTGATATAATTTATTTTTATTTATTTTTATAAAACAATATCCGGAACAACTTCATAGTGCATGAAATATAAGTCAGTATAGAGATTTTTTATTTAACATTTATATACTACTAGACAGATATTACCCGCTGCCCACGGGTCTTCATTTGCGTATAGCTGATGTAGTCGGTGATATAGTGCATTACAAACAATTAAAGAAAATAATAATGTTTAAAGTAAAGCGAATGCGTAAAATTCACGTTATAAAAAATATGAATGGAGCTATGAATAGCTACTTGACCTTAATTTACGCGATATTAGGATAATAGTTGCAATCATGTAAAAATGCTTTAGAAAACAAATTTCAATGTTAATTTGATTAAAATATGAAATGAATGGACTATAATTAGTATGTTCATGTGTTAAAGATTAAAACTATCTTTTCGAAGAGAAGTTCTATCCTTCTTGAGTTTTAGACCTAGACCTAGAGCTAGGAATAGAGAGATGTGTAACCTTTCGGTAATGTTTAATGAAAGTATGTTCAACAGGATTTTTATATTCGCAGATACAAAGAACGAATTTATGTAAAAATCCTTTTGAAACACAAATTATTTGTTAAATAATAAAATCATTAAACTATATTTTGTATTTTCATGCGTCAAAATAAAAAACTATAAGTACAAGTCCTTTCGATCTTTTGTCATGTCAACATTTGTAAACAAAGCCTAGATCCATAAAATAGTATAGCTGTAATACACTTGGTCAACTTCATTTTTTTTTGAGGGTCTTAAGTTTGTTTTAGGGTTACAATGCATACATTCAGGTCTAAACCAGTACTCAAGGAACATTTCTGCCAAGTTTTATCAACATCGGTGTAACCGTTTTGATTGCTATACGGGGACATACATACATACATACATACGCCTTTGTTTGTGCTTTATATTATAGATTTACATTAAAAAAAAACGGAACAATATAACATGTGTTTTTGCAACGTTTAAACATGGAAATTAAATGTAATATAGATTAGAAGAGCAAACAAACATTCGTTGGCGTTGATTTTATTTCACAAAAACACACAATCTTTTATGTATGCTTAAAAGTGATGAGATGTTTCTAAAGAAACATTAAATCTTAAATCAGATTTTCAAAAGCCTTTTTTTTATCTAACCATGACGGACAGACTGACCAACAGACGCTACAGACGCGATCAGACAGGGTTCATATCCTTCTCACTGCTATCCTCAGTAGTCCAGCGAGAAATTAATTATTTTTAACTCAGAAGGAACATCCGAAAATTTAAAACAGAATTTTTTTTTTTTTTATTTTTTTTTAACGACAATCAAAATTCAATCACGCTTTGAATATTCCTTGTGAATAGGTGGAACTGACAGGGATCCAACTCCGACGGGGCCGCCTCTGAGTGTGTGTAATGACACTAACTCTCTTTGTTATCTTTTTTTAAATTTTATTTTATGGTATTTGTTGAAAATGGATTAAAAGTAGAATTTAAAAAAAAAAAAACATATGTTACACAAAAAGATCTTTTTTCTGTTAGTGATTGTCTAGTTATGTAGCTTATGACATATAGAGAAGGAACTATCAGTGTTTGGGTGCTACAATGACTTTATAAGTAATACAGAATAAAGAACTATTCACATAGTTAATTTGAATTATGATACACAGGAAATGTTTAGCCCCCAATGTCTATTTGAATCTAATTTTAAAATCTAATATATAAAAGGAAAACAAAGGCGTATGTATGTATGTATGTATGTATGTATGTCCCCGTATAGAAATCAAAACCATTTCACCGATCTTGACAAAACTTGACAGAAATGTTCCTTGAGTACTGACTTAGACCTGTATGTATGAATTGTAGCCCTAAAACAAACTTAAAACCCTAAAAAAAATAAAGTTTCCCAAGTCTATTACAGCTATACTATTTTATGAACTAGGCTTTGTTTACAAATGTTGACATGAGAAAAAGATCGAAAGGATTTAGATCTAGATTATTCTAGATCTAATTTTAAGAAATACACTTTGCACTTATAGACTTTATCTTTGACGCATGAAAATACAAAATATAGTCTAATGATTTAATTATTTAACAAAATTAACCTTCGAATTTGTGTTTCAAAAGGATTTTTACATAAATTCGTTCTTTGTATCTGCGAATATAAAAATCCTGTTGAACATAGTTGCATTAGACATTACCGAAAGGTTACAAATCTCTCTATTCCTAGATCTAGATCTAGGTCTAGAACTAAAGATGATAGAACTTCTCTTCGCAAAGATAGTTTAAAGCTTTAACACTTGAACATACTAATTATAGTCCATTCATTTCATATTTTAATCAAATTAACATTGAAATTTGTTTTCTAAAGCATTTTTACATGATTGCAACTATTATCCTATTATCGCGTAAAATAAGGTCAAGTTTCTATTTATAGCTCCATTAATGATTTCTTTTTTAACGTGAATTCGCGCATTCGCTTTACTTTAAACATTATTATTTTCTTTGTTTCTAATGCACAATATCACTGACTACATCAGCATTACGCAAATTAAGACCCGCGGACAGCGGGTAATATCTGTCTAGTTGTAAATAAACACAAACTCATACAGAAAATAATCTCATGCTTTAACAGTTTTGTGTAAACAAAGGATGAAAAAGATGTTAGACTCTTAATTATTGAATCATGTGTTGCCGACAATGAATAATTGTGCAAAATGTTAATTTTATCAGAGAATGGGAAGTGGGAGAAATAACGTGTACACGATTCCATCCAGATAGACAGAGTTGATTTTATCTTTGTAAAAATTGACAGACAAATGTCAACATGCAATAAAAAAAAAAAAGGTTCCAATTAAGGCTTTGTTTATCTAATGCTCTATTTCAGTAGTTCAAATGTCAAAAAGTACAACTATGTGTTTTAGACTCACAACTCTATGGCGCGATGTTTATCTAAGCTTATACATATAGAAAGTCGCGGAGGGCTGTGTAGCGATAACCATTCAATTATCTTATCAACGACGACACAGTTCAACTCTTGATTGTCAGTAGTGCCACAGTGGTGACACAGCCTAAATGCTGCGTTCGATTGTGTAATCACCTCGCCTTCATATAAACAATAAAAAAGCCAACTTTTAATTTTACTCACCGGAAAAAGATATCGATCTCAATCTCAGTTCTTGGCATTTACATGTTAAGTCTTAGAGAGAGTTGGCATTAATGGACATTTTATTTGTATTGCAATTGTAGTGAAAACAATTTTTCTCCATAGGATATATCACAGCTCTCTTTATTTCTATTTATTTATGACTCGTTTAAAAGTACCTTATGTCTATGTGTCCCTGGTTTAGCTGTGATTTATGAAATAAACAAGTAACACTTGATAACACATAGAAACTTTAATAACTTACTGCATCTCACAACAAGCTGGACTCTCTCTGGAGACAACTAACACACTTCCGGTCATTCGCGCATATGTAAAAATAGATTATACATTCATACACACATTCATCCGTGACAGGATAGTAGGGAAGGCTGCCTGGTCGTGTGGTCCGCGCTCTGGACTGTCGTTCGGTGGTCTCTTGCCCCGCCCACTGCCTTCCCCCCTCCCCCGTGCTTCGGGATGTTTTCAAATCTGAAAGGAAATTCTAAAAATAGAACAGAAACCTTTACATAACATTATATTACTTTTATGATTGTAATTATATTCTCTTACGTTTAAATATCATCGAATTTTATTTTGTACAGGTCATAGGTCATTGGTGCAGATAGAGATTGAGCAGACGTTTTTAAAAAGTAATTCAGAAATGTACAACCTTATTTTAAAATTAATAAATTCCGAACAAAGTTAACGAAATTTCAACTTCATATTGCTTACTTGTGGCAGTTAAATCATTGTATAAGATTTTGAAAAACACAATACATATATTTAATTTTACTTATAAATCATGACAATATGAGCAGTATATCGTACTTGTTTCTTTAAATAAATGACAATGTTTTAAAATTTAAATGGTAGTGGCTACATGTCAGTGTTTATCAATGGCTTGGCATATATCTATTTATAGACACCAGTCATAACACGTGATCATAGTCGATAAGAAAACATTAATTTACTCTTCGAAAGTAGATTTTAGCAGTATGGAAGGCCTGGTATATTGGCCTAGTCACAGTGAGATTTCGTACTTTGGGTCGACTTCTATTACCCTGTCTTAGTACCTACAGTATTTGGTGAACTTCATTAAACGCAGAGGTTGGCTCGTTTGTTGATCTGTTGTGCAATCTTGATTTCAAAGTCAAACTTGTGTTTTGTTTCTTCGGGATAGAAAAAAACATTCACTTTCGGATATGAGAACAGGGAAAATGAACAAATTAACCGCGTTCTTTAAAGTTTTATTTCTGTCTTTCGTCATTACAGCAGCAGAAGACACAACTCGATCGCCCGATCCAAAAACATTTCTTGGCGCTTTTGAAAGCATCAACGACGTCATAAGGCGCCAAAATGATCCCGAGTTTCAGGAAACCTTGAGAAAGTTTGAAACTCTTCTGTCAGGAAAGGATATTCTTGGTCAAACGGGAATTCTCGGAATCGCTGTGCTTGCTGTCTCTTCATCTGGATCTATTTATAGTGCAATTAATAACTCAAATAATATTCAAAATGGTGTTAACAATCAAGATGACACATTTGGAGAAAGGACGTGGAGTCTGGCAGATGCAGACGACAAGAAAAATAGCAATCAAAACATTAGACGAAAAACTTGGGATGTTAACTCTTTCTCTCCTAACTGACGATACCAACGTTGATTCCACCAGGATGTGATAAACAATTACGGAGAGAAAGAGTTAACTCGGCGAATTGTGTAGCAGACATACAACGCCTGGTCACAAATGTGACTCAGAACCAGTGGACATTACCTTGTGAGTTAACCTATAGACACTAAAAGAATTTTAGAGTTAAACATTTGTATTTGGAAAGTAGACTCATGAAGGCTTTAGTCAGGCTTACTATTCTAAGGTCAGTTATCTTTACCCTTACTTTTACCTATCCCTTATTCTTTTGAGCCGTTGGGGCACCAAGCAAGACTCGTCGACCGTCTTTCTCCATTCCTCCATGTCTTTTGCCTTGTTTAGAACCTCTTTCAATTTCAGGCTTTTCCATTCTTTTATGTTGTCCTACCATCGCTTTCTCTGTCTGCCTTTTATTCTTTTTCCTGATACTGTTCCCTGAAGGAATGTCTTTTATTATCTTATAAATTAGATATGCTACAAAAAAATGAGACGATAATTACGTTCTTTGAAACCATGCGTCCATGTGCCAATCTAGTCATGCATGTTCATTAGAGAGTTCAACTTCATTTAGTCGTTGGCTTTCTTGATTGATTCAGGCAATCTAATGACACTAGAGAAGAAGAGGTACTTGAATTAATTTTTCTTAGCATATGGAATAAGAAATGCGTTTTATTTTTTGTGTAAAATTTAGGTTAAATTTAGTTTTAATATTTTAGTTAGAAATGTAGGATTTAGCAAGACTTAGTGTTAATAACTCAGTGAAGTTGAAAGAAGATTTAGCAAGTTTTAATGTTAATTATTCACTTGTGTTAAGGGTAGATTTAGCAAGATTTAATATATTACATTAATTCTCTTTTATATTCTTTGAAAGCTTTTCAAATACTGTAAATTTCACGTGTCTATTTAAACGGTATAATATAATCAACGCTGTTTTCAAGAAGATGATATCTACGAAACTATCAGTAGTTTGATAAGTATTTGATAAGTAATTTTTTTTGTACTTCAGTCTTGGACGCCTGGGGCAAGCCTGGACCGTCCATTCTTCAAGGTCGACTTAACTTTGTGGGGAACTACAGGCAGTGTAGGAATGCAAAGGCGCCACCCCTGCCTGGCGTTGGGGGCACGGGTTTTACCGGAAACTACTGCGTTTTGATCCTCACTGCAAAGGTGAAAGTTTATTTGTGGATATGAATCTTTAAATCTATTTATTTTTCATAATTATTTAGACTATTTTATTGGTATATATTTCCAGTGCATTCCAAAATAAGATTTATTATAATTGTTCAATACTTAGCTGGAGATTCATGGACATTGAATAGTTAAGATATATAAGAATGTGTTTTTTAGTAGATTACACTGCTGAACAGGTATAAGACAATACAACAACGAAAGTTCCATATTTTCAACAACAATTAAGATGATGTATTTAATTTATTTAAATATTTTGTTATTCACTTTCTCAAGGTTAATCGTAGATATAGTGTGTTGTTTGGTCCGTATGCTAATAGGCTTAACGTTTGTAATTCAAGAAGTCTGATAAAAAACAGGTCAAAGATATTATCACTGCGAAAAAAGCAAACATCATTTAACCTTTCTAATTTTATAATTTAATGTTATATTTAGTACGTTTTGTATACTGCGCTTAACATGTCTCCATTTTGGAAATGGGACTTGTGTCTTAATTATCTTCCTAATTATGGAGCTAAGACTTAACTTCAGCAACTTCAATGCTATCCATTTACTATAATCCACTATCAATCAGCTGAAGGCTGCAGTTAAAAGTTATGCCAGTAATAACATTCATCAGAATACCCAGAAGGTGGAAGAACCACAATCGATGCGGAGCAGAAACGGAATAGGTGTTATAATCATCCCGCGCAATTCTATACAATCCGGGCCACAAATTGTAAGCTATAGGATGGGCATCCAATACGCCTTTCCTCCAAAGCCTGATTTTAGTGGGGGAAACTAAAGGCGGTTGGTTGTTGTGCTGGCCACATGACAACCGATGGCCAAAGAAACAAATCAAATGCCCTATAGATTCCAAGGTATGAAGGAAAAACTTGACCTTACTCGCATATATTTCTTGTAAATGAACTTGTAAACCTAGTTGGACTGTCTGCACCATAAAGTTGGCTACACTCACAACAGAACATGTCCACTTGTTGGAAGGTAAATTGATATCCTTACGTTCAGTAGAACAAAGATTTTAGTCTCGACTTAAGTCTCTAACTTTGTCGTCTAATGGCGTTGAGCCTGTTAATTCACAAATGTTGTATCATACGTTTGCTGAATGTCTAGTGCTTGCGAGAAAACATTAATCATTTTAATTCATTTTTTTCTCAAGATCCCAGCAATAGTTGACTGTTATCTTACTTAATTTCTGCTCCTTCTTTTTCGATTTTGCATTTAGGATCCAATCAACACATCACTACAATGTTCAAGATAATAACTGTCAATAATGAAAGATTCGTTGTGGGGTACAACTCGAGATCATGCGATAACTCCATCAATAAGAATTCGTATGTGGCTGAACATGTCATCTACAGGACTTACAATGTTGTCGCTAGTCCCTTTATAGATTCATCCGAATTAGAATGGAGGACAAACGCATCCCGAAAGTCATTCTGTACTGGCAACTTGCTAAAGAAAACTGGTCACCAAACCTCCGTTACCTGTATGTAAAAAAAAGGCACCTCAAAGCAATGAACATTGATACTGACCTCTTGGAAGACATCACCCTAGACCGCACTAGATGGAAAGAGATACTAACCAAGAAAGCTATGGACAGTTATAAAATCATGGGCCTCAGCTCTGGTGGAAAAGCGTTCCATCCGAGAAATGGACGGCTCCTCTACCACCAAAGCGAAAACCACCTTAACCTGCGATATTTGTGTACGGGAGTGTCTCTCCAAAATAGGGCTCCTCAGTCACATAAAAAAGTGTTTGAGATGAATTAAAGTCGCTCTACGACTGAAGTCGGCCTGAAGAATATAGATACATCCGAATTTAATCACACTAACGTTGATCTCTATAAGAAATAAGGCCTTACCTTTCTTGTTTATCAGTTTATCTTGTAGGAAGTATAAGGCATGACTTGTATTAGAAGCACTATAGGTCTATACGGATGTATACGACAATGCTTTAGAGTAGTATCAGACTTTAAAGTGTAAAAGATTTTTTTTAATCACTACAATGAGAATTTTTACAGATAATATTATAAAATCTTAAAACAATTTACTGGAATCCATGCGTCTCCCTACCAGCCCAAATTGTACCTGTCCACAGGGAATTTGCCCGAAACCTTAGGCGCTAGGGGGGATTAACGAAAAATAAAGAACTTATCACAGCGAAGCTCATGCGTCTCCATTCACGTCTCTATTCACCTCTCCAAACACCTTTCCATCCACCTCTACAACCCGACCAAATACAATATTCACGTGAAAAGGGCCGGTCTAACAAATTGCGGGGCCCAACTTAATAGATGCTTGTGAGGTCTCTCTTCTAAATTTTTTGAGAGCTGGTTGGAGAGATTGTTGGAGAGAGTGTTTAAGAAGCGGTTGAAGAAGTGGTAGTAGAAGTGGTTGAAGAAATATTGGAGAAATGGTTGAAGGTTGGAGAAGTGGTTCAAAAGTTGTTGAAAAAGTGGTTTGAGAAATATTGGAGAAGTGGTTGGAGAAGTGGTTAGAGAGGTGATTGGAGAGGCGGGAGCTTCTCTGGGATGAGTGCATAGTTCTAAAAGAAGATTATATAGTGATTGAAGAATAAATACAACTTCATTAAGTTCATTTTAAGAAATACAAACTAAATTTTTACAACTAAAGCTCTTCATCTTGTATACTTTATTTCCCTTCCTCGATATAAAGTTACAATTAATTAAGTCTTTGATTGGTTATTTTGGTTTTTAAATTGATTCCTATTTTGTTAGGTACAGTAAATGCGCGTAAAAAGTTTTATTTTGATCAGAGGAACGGTGTGGGAGATATCTAAATCCCACATATTTAGCCATAACTCTTAATACTGAATGTTTATTTTCCTTGTTGTTAACACACAAAATAATAAATCAGTAGTAATGCATTACTCATTGGTTCATCTGTTTATTGAAAGAGAGAGAGAGAGAGAGAAAGAGAGAGAGAGACAGAGAGAGAGAGAGAGACAGAGAGTAGACTTTAACGCATATTTTCACTTTTTGAACAGAACGCTTCATCATCTCCACTCGCCGCTCTAACTGCTTATGTACAAATCGGTTCCTGTGTTCCAGATTCATGTTCCCAGGACGAGCTCACTACTCTAGCGAGTCTAGGTAAGAACTTTAATACATTTAAACGTGTCATAGATTATTCTGATTAACTTAAGTAGCTGACTACACGATCAGATGATGCGATGGCCATCTTATTTCTGTGACACACGGCTAACGAGGGCGTAATGTTTCCAGCACGACGCCCGATCGCTTTTACTTTTACCAAGCCCATGTCACCTACCCATCAGGGCGCACTCGGAGGCGCCCTAAATCCGAATACTTAAAGTCCCAGTCTTCACTAGGATTCGAACTCGCGATCCCTCTGTTCGCAGCCACCTTTGAGACACTTAAAATATTAGTTTGTATAAAGACGCACCATAGTTAACAGACTTTGACTAAGACACTTAGTGACGTCGCAACTTTGTTGGATTATAGATCTTTAGCGTGCCCCGAAAGATGAATAGATACTATTAGTTTTGTGTCTGTCAGTCCATTCTTTGCGGCCTTTTTGCATAAAAATACACCATTTTTACAACTATTCACTATTAATAGTAACAAGCACTGGAAGCTATTTAGTAAGGGAGATCACCATTTACCACATTTAAATGCATTTATGGAAACGGTTTTAGAGTTTCATTAAAAAAAAAGCATTTGATAAGCAAAAATAATTTTAAATTTCTTCACAAAGTGTCTAATAGACATAAAGAATGGAGAAAGAAGGTTGACAGATATTGTGTGGTGCCCCAGCGGTCCAGGAAACCAATAGTATGTGTGAAAGTGAATGTGTAATTAGATGCGAACCTGGCTTACTAATGTTTTATACACACAGTGAATATGTAATTAATTTTATTGTTTTAATTCAAATTGTCAAAGAAAAAAATCCTTTAGTATAGTGTTCTATAATCTATATGTATCGTGTTACATTATCATCGTGCAGTTCGGGCGATAATATGAAAAAATACTTACTTAATAATTGCTGTTTTAAATGATGTCCGGCTTTTATGTATACTAAATAGACTTTTTCTCTTTAAAAAATAGATAAAAATTTTATTGTGTAAATGTAGTAGTTAGTATGTCAGGACATATCTAACTTTGCAATAGATTTATAAATATAAAAGAATGACAAAAATTTAAAGCCATTTACATAAATATTTAGGAAATATGGTCATCGTTACCTTTCACACTGAAGAGTCACACGTGTTTGTTACTATTAATAGTGAATTGTTGTAAAAGTGGTGTGTAATTATGGTAAAAAAATGCTTGCATAAGTGATTACAAAATTTGATTTTTCGATTTCAGAAAAGAAAAAAGTAACAGTTGCATCAGAACTTTGAATGGTCTAAAATATTATGAGGTCGGATTTTCACTATCTTTTCTAGTTTTCGGGATCTAAACGGGACGGATGGACAAAACTAATAGCATCTTTTCCCCTTTCGGGAGCCGCTAAAAAAAGTCAATGTCATTTGCTTATGACCACAGTAAAGATACTCCTACTTCTAACACCAAAACCCTACTTATTATTAAATGGATAGATAAATACTTTTCTATTTAAGGTTTGACTATGTTGAACCTGTCCGACAAGTTTGTTGTCATGGCCACGGAATGCCGTACGGATGAAAGAGAATTTACTGCCGCAACCATCGCCGCCATGTAAGTTTTATAATAACTTGAACATGTGACAGTGTAGTAAGTTGTGAATGGTTCAACCAGTGAGCATTAGGAACTTCTGGCCGAATTATTACAAAGAAATGACCACTGAGTCTCAGGAACTCAAAGGAAACCTGTTTTGGCTCACGTATTAATTGTATAACAAATTTTTTAATAAATAAAACTGAAACCTAATAAGAAATTACTAAACCAATGTTTACATGGAATTACAACTAAAAATGAACTATAGTCAAAACGAAAAGAACTTTTTTTTCTCTAAAACTATTTAGTTACCGTTTCTTGGCATCGCTTACTTCATTTTTAATTTTTATTTTTATTTCCGTTACGGTCATTTTCGTTTTCGTTATCTACTTAACTACTTTCACTCTTTAAAAATGTGTTTTGGTATTTCACAAATATTTAGAACGATTCAGTTTTATATTCCATGATAAGGGAAATCCCTTTGATTTAGAATGTCTCACTAACGCTAACCTTATCTCTGAATTACTTTCGTCCTTTAGTGTTATCCTGTCCATCATTCTGGTCTTAATGCTTTGCGGAACTCTGTTTGACCTTTTGGTGATTCAGTGGCCACAGTGGTACACTCGTCGCCTAGGCGTAGACACTCCAGACTATGATGCTGGCAGAGGTGTCCTGCCTCGTAGTAACTACCATCCAATCCTTGACGAGGAGACGACAACGGAGGGCCCCACATCACGTCAAGAGCAGACGCCTATGAATGCTGAGGTCAGAAACGGCTCCGGTCCTGTTTTCCTAAATGAGAAACAACCTTTGCTGGGGAAACTTCAAACCAAGTCTGGTCCTTGCTCTGGTAATTGTGTTGTCATATGTATTACTACGCTCCCTTGTTAATGTCAGTAATGTCCCTTGTATTATTTGTGCTTCATTAACCAAGATGGCAGCGAAGTCATCATCATCATCATCAAACTCCATTTGAGTGAGGGCTTGAGAGGCTTAAATCCTCTCTTGCAAAAGCCCTGGACAGAAACCCTGCTGTCTTGCGTAGTGCGTAGGCGTCACCATACAGGTCGAGAAGTTTTGGTTTCCCAGACTTGTCGAGACGGAGATCAGCAAGTCTGGGGCAGTCAAACAGAATATGAGGTACGGTTTCCTCTTCTTCTCCGCAGCGGGGGCACCGTGAGTCAAAATTTGGCCATAACCGTGAAAAGTATGAGCCAACAGGACAGTGGCCTGTCCTGCACTGTGCTATAACAGCTTGCTCAGGCCTGGACAGCCTCCACCAAGGGGAAGTGCGGTAGGGCGCCTCATGCGCTCCAGACTCCACGGGCTTTTGAGGACTTGTCCCAGCACTCAAACCACTTTTCCATTTCAGTTTTTTGAATTGTAGCCAGGGCATGGTGAAAACTTACAGCCTGTTCAGTTGGTGGAATTTGACCTCCCTGGTGGGTCAAGGAGTCTGCAATAGTGTTCCCAGTCACACCTTTGTGACTTTGTACCAACTGCATTAACACAAGAATGCCATAGCGCTGCTTCATATTGTGTGAGGCCATGATGACAGTGTCGATATTGGGGGGCCATGGTCAAGGGCTTTGCAAAGCCTGTAGTACAGGTTTTGAGTCAATGACCACAACAATCCGTCTTGCCCTCAAATACCTTCGACGAGTTGTGAGTCAACGACCTTTAGGGCTTCACAGACTGCCATGGTCTCCGCATCAAAACTGCAAACACTACCACATGGTGCAAAGATAGATTTTAACTGAGTGGGAGCCAAGAAAGTCGATGTAGGCTCCATAGCCTGCTCTTTCAGAATCCAACAATGCCGACCCATCAGTATATGCAAAAATAGCGCCGGGCTTGAAAGCATTAATGGTTTCCAGTGCTATTATTTGGAGGTCGTTAGATGAACGATTTTGCTCCGTGGCGTTAGGATCTGCTAGTTTCAGTCGTACGTCTGGGGTCGTTGGGCGATACCAAGGGGGAATGGGGTGAAAGCATTGAATGTTTCGTGGCAGCGAAGTAAACAGCGTTGTTTTAAGTAACTCCCCCCTCCCCCTAAAACATAATTTCTTGTTAGTAATTATTAACTATAACTTATCAAATTATGGTAATTAACTTTCCCCCCCCCCTTATATTCTTTGTTTCTTTCAGTCTTTTCTTTCCTTTTCTTTCTTTTCTTAAATTTTGCCAAGGTTGCGTCGCAGGCCTTAGAACAGCGGATCTGTTGCGGGATGTGAGGCTCAATAAAGTTTCTGAAGTTCTCCTATTATCTCTCTCACCCCGTTTATGATTCATACTACACACACACCAATGCCGACCCTCTGACAAACGGGTTGTCGTAAACCTAGACTAATTATTGGTTTCTTTAATAAATAAGTATGATCTTCGCTAGGGGGCGGTGGTCGAGTGGTTAAGCGCTTGGCTTCCATACCTGAGGTCCTGGGTTCGAACCCCGATGAAGACTAGGGTTTTGAATTTCGGGATTTTTAGGGCGATCTGAGTCCACCCAACTCTAATGGGTACCTGACTTTAGTTGGGGAAAATAAAGACGGTTGGTCGTTGTGCTGGCCACATAACACCCTGCTCTTTAACCATTGGTCAAAGAAACAGATGATTTTAACATCATCTACCCATAGATCGCAAGGTCTGAAGGGGATAAATATACTTATTATAGTCTTTGTGCACGGTGCAGCACGGAGTCCTAATACTCACAAAACAAAAGGGGGGGGGCGTAAAACAGAAAGTTTTGGGCAGAAGTCGACTTGTTACATCTTATGGGCCACTGTTAGAAGTACATCCGTGTTGTGTGTTGTGCAGATAACGGACGTTTATTTACATATATGTCTGTATTGTCATAAAAAATGTTGGACTTTCTTTTCAGTGTTTTATTTTAGGTTAAAATTCGCGCACACAAAAAAAACGTACCTAAAATTTAATTATAGGCGACAAAAGTAACATCTGCATTTAAAACAATTTACTGTGCATATTTGTACAGGAATCCTGTCACAGGTTCTACTGTCTTTCTCTGTATACACCAACGCTTCTAAAGTTTTGAACACGTCACAGCCTCCTGGGTCTCTGTCAGCCATCAATGGTATCCGCTGCTTGAGTATGTCTTGGGTTGTGCTGGGACATATGTACGTTTTTGGACTTAACAATGTGTGTAAGTAACTTTTTTTTTGTTGTTGTTGTTTTACAAAGCTTATATCATTTCACTCTGTCTGTCTGTCTGTCTGTCTGGTACAAATTTCGTACATGTTATTTCTTGCACACCAAATCTCGGAGCTGAAACATTACACAATTATTTGTTGTACCTGACTAAACATGGATCAATTAAAAAATTAGCCAATTAGTTCGTTAATTATTGGTAATTAATTAGTTTGGTATCCAATAAGGTGAATGAATGCTACTTTGTGAGTGATATAGCTGTGTATATAACATTATTCATTTGTAGAGGCTGTTTTTTTCTCCCACTTCTTGGTTGAGTAAAAATTTTGCATAATTATTTATATTTTATGACAATACATAAATCAATTTAAACAAAAATAATTAATCAGCTAGTGGTAATTAATTAATTTTATTTTATATATATAAAAAAAATGGACTTGTTCCTGTAGTTATTTTGTAATCTCACATTTGATTTTGCAGTTGTTTTTTTTCCCTTATATAAGCTTTTTTAAAATATTTCTTTTTGGTTTTTGGTTTTATTATTTTAAAAAATCAAACCCTTTTAATTAGAATTGTCTAGGCAAGGCTAACATTTTCCAATCAGTTGGATTGGATTGAATCACTTGGCGCCTGCTCAAATAAGTTTAATTGTTTAATTATAATCAACATAACAACGAAAGACTGATGCCTTTTCTTGTGAAATGCGATTCCGTCGACAACGTGATTCTCGAATTGAAGGAGTTCTGGGTTAGGGGGTAATTATCTTCCCCCTTATTATGTTACGAAAGTATAAGACGGTCGATTCTTTTTATTTCCGTATTTATACTTCGACATAGTGAGATGAAAGCCTGGGCATTGTTTATGGTCGGAACGATGTCGCCCACACAGCAGTTCCCCCCTCTCCGCGCAGCTGATGTGGCCAAAGGAACGGAATATCCGATACAGTTTTCGACATAGAGGGGCTGTTAAAAAAAAAAACGATTTCTTATAATTTTTATTTTTATTTGAAAGCTATAATTTCACAAATAGTAGACACTACTGTTTGCTGGATAGTTAAGTCGATACTGTGTCGCGTTAATTACTACCATCGTTGTGGATTCGAATAGGCTTGAATAGGCTTGATCCCAAAACTAACTACTTTTTTTGCAGTAACATAAGTCAATATAAATCTTTAGTCTCGATAAAGATAGCAGCTAATATAAAGTACTTTTTAGTCTTTATTATTTTTTCTGTAAAAGGATTTTTTTCTATTAAATATTATGCAAAAGCATGTTAACCATATAAAGCAAAGAAAAAAAGTTTTATTATAATTAAATATTATAACTTTTATTTTTACTCACAACCTTCATTTAAAAAAATAATAGAAAAAAAAATATTAAATAAGTAATAAAGATTCAAAGTGGTCTCTTCAAAATATCCACCTCTTTCCGTGGAAACTAAAAAGAAGCTGGCTCTACGGCCAACAGTTGACCAGGGTGAAATATGGCCAGCACAATGACCAAACACCCTTACCTCCACCAATTGATACCAGGTGCCATTTATAGTTCGGTGGAATCAGGTGCGCCCTAAAAAAAAATTCAAGTTCACCCTACCACTCTGTCCCCAGTACAACAAACATTCAAAATTTTACCTAATTAAATACAAGAATCAATTTAAATTACAAAGGGCTGAGTGGTTAATCGCTTGGCTTCCAAACCCGGTGTCCTGGGCTCAAATTTGGGATTTGGGGAGAACTGTGATTTTGAATTTCTTGAATTTTAGAGTCTACTCAACTCTAATGGGTACATGTATTTCTTTGGAGGAAAGTAAAGAGGGTTGTGCTGGCCACATGACACCCTTGCCTAAAAATCATCTGCTCTGTAGATCCCGAGGTCTGAAAGGTTTAAATTTACTTTACTTTTACTCTTTAGAATTAGAAAATCAAATGTTATAATGGAAGTCAAAGCTGTATCAATGCATACTGTGAGAGATCACTAAATGTCTATGGTTTTTAATCTGATTTGTAGTTATATACATGTATTTAAAATTGGTGGCAAATAATCAGATGTTATAATGTAAAGACGATATGAAATTCTGCTGCTTATCTTGATAGATTTTTTTTCCACAATGATTTTCCCATTCCGCGTCCTTGAAATTGATTGTTTTATCTATTACTAGTCGACCCGCGGCGTACCATACACCGATATTTAACTATATAGTGACGGGTAAATACAGAGAGGATTACTCTTTCTTCCCCTCACCCCCCCCCCTCTTTTTTTTTCGTCGCGAAAGTTACGTTGGGTCAAATGAAAGAAATGAAAGAATTATCTTTACATGACATTTTCATTGTGGCGTACCGCATGGTAGTTCCACGACCTTGCCACGAAGAGAAAGTATAGAGAGAGATATTTCAAATGTCTTCCAATCTTCAACTTTTTATTTATTTCTTACGTTTTGGGCCCTACACTGTGCCCACATTTCTCAATATCACTTTTTTTTTCTATTTATTATATTTTATTGATTTAAGAATGTAAACCAGACCTAGACGGTTAAAAAGTAAACAAAAGGACTGTTATTAACTTTGATGAGGAAATTCCCCAATAAATAGCATTGTTTTGTACGAAATTAATGAAATGTTCATAATTTAACTCTTCCTCCCCTAATTAACGATAGCATCGTTGATTTGACCCCATTAAATTACATTAAATTTTAGCTTTATAATCTTAAATTTGCATTATATAAAAAGAACACAATCTTCTTTGATTATATACCAAAAGTAACGTTTTCAGATTACAACAAAAATGTTATTAAAGTTTAATCATAACAGGGTAGAATATACAAATGTGAAAAATGAAAAAAAAAAGACATGTCCAATTGTGTACAATAATTACGGAAATAAAGGGTTAATAGACCTTGATGAACTATTAGGTTAATAATGGGAGTCATCAGCATTTTTAAGCACAAGAAAATTGAACTTTTTCATATGCATAAACTCGAGACCGGAGACGTAGTGGCTGAGCGGTAAAGCTCTTTGCTTCTGAACCGGGGGTCCCGGGTTCGAATCCTGGTGAAGACTGGTATTTTTATTTCGGGATCTTTGGGCGCCTCTGAGTCCACCCAGCTCGAATGGGTACCTGACATTAGTTGGGGAAACGTAAAGGCGGTTGGTCGTTGTGCTAGCCACATGACACCCTCGTTAACCGTGGGCCACTGAATCAGATGACCTTTACATCAAAACCTGTAGGCTGTGTTGACCAACAGCTCATTGTCACGTCGTACAGGCCTGTGGAATGGGAACATTTCGACTCATTAGTCATATTTTTTGCTTCCACAGCTAATGTGGCTGAAGAATTTCCACTCCTATTAAATCGTTGGACATTTGACGCCATCTCTAACGCTTTAGTCTCTGTTGATACATTTTTCACACTTAGGTAAGACTTAATGAATCACTATTGTAAAACTCTAATTACTTAAACTAAGACTTTAAAAATCCTTACAGTAAAATTATAATTACTTATGTGAAACGTTAAGAATCACTACCGTAAAAAAATTAATTCATGGGTAAGACTTTAAGAATCATTTGATAAAACTGTTAAAATAGTTACAGTTCTTCTTCTTCTGATGTGTTCATATCCTTATTTTTGGAGGGTTTAGATAGCTAGTTCCTTATCTGAGATAAATCGACGCTGTGGTTTCCAGATCAGGCAGCAGTCCTTATGTTTTTCTTCTATAGGGGGCCTCGGGGTGTTTTGAGGCTAGTACTTGTTCGGGTCTCTTGATTTAAAGTAAATAGTAAAGTTCCCCTTTCAGACCTTGTGGTCTATAGGGCAGATGATGTAAAGGTCATCTGATTCTGTGGCCTACGGTTAACGAGGGTGTCATGTGGCCAGCACAACAACCAACCGCCTTTACTTTTCCCCAACTAATGTCAGGTACCCATTAGAGCTGGGTGGACTCAAGGGCGCCCGTAAATCCCGAAATAAAAATCCCAGTCTTCACCAGGATTCGAACCCGGGACCTCCAGTACGGAAGCCAAGCGCTTTACCGCTCAGCCACCGCGCCCTCGTCTCTTGATTAGCCACGCATTATGAATGACATGATCTGCATACTCTGGAGACACTCCATGCGGATAAATTTCACTTGTCCCGATTTTTAACTTACCAAACATGAGTTATCTCATACTGTTGTTGTTGTTCTATTTTGTTTTCGGGTTTATCTTTTCGGGTTGCTAGACTGACTATTTATAAGACTATTTGTTTTTCATTTTAAATTTGTACTAAAACCATCTTTAGAAAACATTTAAAGTCCAAACGTTTTAGACACTACAGCTTTTTTCATTATTGGATAAAATCTACTAATATTATACTTGGTTTGTTGCTTGTCTTCTACAGTGGCCTACTGGTTGCATATTTAACGACTAAAGAGATGTCTAAGAAAGGTTGGAAGATCAATTGGGGACTGTTTTACTTTCATCGATTTTGGAGGTAGCCATCTGCAGCGAAAATAGTCTTACAGCTTGAACAATATGTAAATTGAATGTTAAGCATATGTAAATTGTGTTACAATTGTGCAGAAATAATTTCCGATGCCTTGTATCAGGGCCGGTCCTAGCCATTGCGGGGCCCTATGCGAAACTGATTGCGCGGGGCCTAGTTTGTATAGTAATAAGGATAATAAGTGAAAATTAAGATTTTGTAATTGCGATCTGAACTTTACGAACCTTGTAACCAATGGCATATAAAAGTAAAGTGACTATAAAAGTAAATAAAGTATTGGAACTTCCGATTAAGGTAAAAATTCGCCCAATTATAACATTTTATTACATGAAAGCTGACAATGCCTTTTTTCTTTTGACGCTCGTAGGATTGGCGTTTTCCGCAATGAATGACACCCACAAATGACAATTTTGCCTATATTACTGGAGATTTTAAAGAGTTTTCAAGAGATTTTAATGAATTTAGGAGATTTCCAAAAATTTTTCGTATATATTTTGAAATTTAATTACACCTTGAATTAGCGCGGGGCCTATGAAAGCGCGGAACCCACCGCGAACGCATAGGCTGCAGTGGCCTAAGACCGGCCCTGCCTTGTATGTTTGTTTTGTCGTAATAAGTTGTGATTATTTTTTGTTCTATTTAATGCGGCGACCAAATCAACTTCGCCTTGGGCGTACTATCACAAAAGGCTGGCCCTGGTCACCTGGTGGATGAATGAATAGATTAGGTCTAGATGGAAAATAGATAGACAGTCACACAGACAGACAGACAGGCAGATTGCTACATACATATATATGAGAGTTTAATATCATTTCATATACTTTTGCATATATATATATATATATATATATATATATATATATATATAATCTCTGAAAGGTTGACACCACCTTACATGTTAACGCTTCTAATTGTCTTGGGACTTCAGAGGTTCATGGGGTCCGGTGCCCTCTGGTCCACTGTCCAGCCAGCGGACAAGGATATCTGTGAGGACAACTGGTGGACCAACTTGCTGTACGTCAACAACTTAGTCAACAAAGACAAAATGGTAAGATTCATTACCCCAGTCTACTCGTGAAAAATGTCTGCCTACCTTTGTAAAACCGAGGTTCTTGCAGCAATGTCCATATATCAACTTATTTATGGAGCAGTCTTTTTTTAGTGCCCCCCCCCTCAAAAA
The DNA here is from genome assembly GCA_021533235.1 of Biomphalaria straminea. Classification (NCBI taxonomy): domain Eukaryota; kingdom Metazoa; phylum Mollusca; class Gastropoda; family Planorbidae; genus Biomphalaria; species Biomphalaria straminea. Next base: position 9,793 of record JADKLZ010028746.1, on the reverse strand, counting down.
GGGAAATAGACGCTATTTGTTCAGTGTGGTCTGTCGGTCCGTGCCGTTTAGATCTCGTAAACCGAAAAAGATATTGAAAATCTGACCATTTAAAGTTATGATGGAACGGCTACGTTTTTTCTTTTCTGAAAGCAAAAATTTTATTTCTTAAATCAATTATTCAAGCAGTTTTTCATAAAAATACACCATTTTACACTATTATTACACTATTTTATTTACTATTAATAGTAAGAAATACGGAAGGCAAATGAGATGACTATTTAACACATTTTAACACATTTAAGCAAACGGTTTCAGTTTTTTTTTGTCTAAAAAATAAATTATTTTACAATTGTATTGCTAAGTTAAGTAAATTCTTACATGCTAACTGCTACGTTTGCAAAGAGAAAAAAAAATCTGTTTAGTATGCATATAAATGGAACAGAATCTAAAAAATAAACAATTGAAAGTAGTTTTCATATTATCGCGTAAACTGCAGTGCGAAGCTGTACACATGAGGCCACTTAACTAAATAAAAAATTAAGTATTTAAATTTTTTTTACGGTTTTACGGAAATGTTTTTGTCTTGTGGCTTTTAATAAGAGATTGGCCCTTTACAAAACAATTAGATCAATTAGATATTCATTATAAGACATCAGTTAGGCCAGGTTCACATCTAACTTCACATTCACTTTCACCAATCATTCGGTCTGCTGGCCTGCTGGGGCCCCACACAAGATCTGTCAACCTTCTTTCTCCATTCTTTTCTGTCGTTTGGCTTTGATAGAGTTTCATTCTGATATTATTTCTGAAAATATTGAAACTTTTTACCTGCCTGGGTGGATCACTTCAGGGGCCTATTTTGAGTTCTTGCTCCTCACAAAATGTCTTTGTAAACTTGTTATTGATTAAAATATATTTTGTTGTCATGTCTAGAACTCAATTGTATACCTTACCTTTAAATAATAATAATAAGTCATTGTTTTTTTTTTTCTTTAACATTTGTTAATTTTTCAGTGTTTTGGTCACTCCTGGTACCTGGCCAATGACATGCAGTTCTACATTCTGTCTCCTTTGATGTTGATCCCTTTTGTCTTGTAGGTAGCAGCAATAGATAGATATTGATAGATAGATAGATAGATAGATAGATAGATAGATAGATAGATAGATAGATAGATAGATAGATAGATAGATAGATAGATAGATAGATAGATAGAGTGTGATAAAGACAGAGAGCGAGAGACAGAGAGACCTATGTATTTTAAAATTAAAATTGTATTTTCTCTCCTACAAGTAACCGCTACGCTGGATTCATCAGCTGCAGTATCTTCCTGTTAGCACAGTGGATCACTGCTGGGGTTTTATCCACAGACAACGAATGGGGTCCAACTACACTTGGAACTGGCATTGTACCAAAGTAGGTCGTTATCCATTTTGTAATCATTATAAATGATGTTTTATTTTCTAATTTTTTTAATTTTCTGTTCTTAACTCTTTTTTTTTTACATAGGCCAGGATCATTGGATTTTTTTGGTTATTACTACATTGCTCCATATTGCCGGATTGGACCTTACGTGATTGGCATTTTGGCTGGCTATATACTAGCTGTATCTAAAGGAAGAGTTCATATGAATAAAGTAAGCTAAACATTGCTAATTCATGAATTCCATTCTTAACGAAAAAAAAAACATTTTTAAAAATAATTTTAAAAAAAAAAGTGTATATGAGGTGTAATTGTATCATTTCTTTTTTAATACAAACGTTACTTCAAAAAAGAAGATGAATTCGTCCTACGCGTCACGCATTCAGTCATGCATATTAACCAATGATATTAGTTCTGCCGAGTCACGGGTTTTTCTGACGATTTCAGGAAGCCCATTCAATGCTCTAATAGTACTAGGAAGAAGGAGCATTCGTACAAATTTGTCCCTAGCATATGCAAAGAGGAATATTATTTTATCTTTGTGCCTTTTTGAGTATTTCATTTAATTTTGTTTTTGTATTTGAAGATTATGGTTCAGTGTTACATGTATAAATGCTTATAAGTTTTCTATCCTGAAGGCTTCCTAAATTTAGTAATTTTGCTAAAGGTGTTACTCTAGTGAAATATTATTATTATTATTATTATAGCGCTACTTTCATGCTTATAGCATGCTCAGAGCGCTTGTTATTCGTTTGTTATGAATCTCGTTGTTCTTTTTGTGTCTGTTCCAGTTTCTTAATGTTTTCTTGAGTTTATGGATCCCAAACAGAGGATGCATATTCAATTATTATTCTATTAATTAGTTTGGATCAGCTATGTAATTAAATTTGCAATAGATCTAGACCGGGGTGGGCAAATTACGGACGCGGACCACATGAGACCCGCCGAAGCGTTTTATGCAGCCCGCGGACAAATATATGAAATTAGGTGTGCCCCCCATTCCCAAAAACGTTTTTCAATGCGGCCCTCGCTATGAAAATGTTGCCCACCCCTGATCTAGACCAACAGTAGTAAATCTGTGCAACTTTAGATACTGTTACCAATTACATTTTATGTAATTTATGTAATTATGTAATTTATGTATGTATTTATTTCATGCTTTTAGCTTTCTCAATCCACGATGGTCAGTTATCACGGCAAGTTGGGAAAGTAAGAGGTGGGGGAGAAAGAAAGAGATATCTGGATAAACTTTTACCGTACTTGTTGGGGGGATATTATGGCGGAATCAAAAATATCTTTCTATCTCAATTAATTATATAATAGTTATTAATTTTATTGCTTCTAATTTTACAAAGGGTTATCTATCTAGTAAGCGGGATCTTTATGTAACTTAATTATAGTTCTAGTATTAACAAGCCGGAAGTCAGAGCGAAGGTTCTTGGCCTAGACTTAGACAGTGGTTCTCAACCTTTTAAGCTCGGCGACCCCTTTTACAAACCCCGACTCTTCCACGACCCCCATCCACCCACACACACACACACAGACAAAGAGAATCCATAATGTCGATGGTCTTAGGCGACCCCTGGCAAAACGTCAATCGACCCCCAAGGGATTCGCGTTCCACATGTTGAGAACCCCTGACTTAGTATACAGTAAATCCTGAGAGAGGAGAGCTGGGAAGGAGGCCTCCTTGTTTAAGAAACGCTGTTCTGTTGTATGAAGAACTACAGTGGCTATCCCAGTCTGTCTGATAAAAAATTTGTACACGTTTTTTCCCCACACCCAAATCTCGGATCAAGTTAAAACTTAGCTCAATTATTCCAGACGTGAAACAGAAATTTTAAGAAGAAAATAATAATCAATTAAGTAATGGTTATTAGTTATTCACCAATCGTAAAAAAAAACAACAGTCAGCAACGTGGTTCTCTATCTCTTCTATACAAATTACGTATTCCATGATGCATGTCACGTGATACCTTTTTCTTCATTTTGTTTTATCAATATTATCCCGTGGCTATAGACGATTCTCAATGTTTACAATAGGTGTATGGGGTCCATTAAGTTTATGTTGTATATTTGTTATATATATATAGTTTCTCGTGGTATCCCTTGTTCATTGTGTTTATGTGTTCATAGTTTGTTAGTGTGTATTTATGTCACCAATAGAATGAAGTTTTATACTAAACATCTGTGTTGTAATTAAATCTCAATGGGGTCCATTCACCAAATGTAAATAAACAAATTTAGCCACGTCATAATATTGATAAAATAGTGAAAAAAATACGGATCACGTGACACACATACGGATTGCGTAATTTGTATAGAACATATAGAGAAAATGTTGTTTGTTTACGTTTGGTGAATGGACCTCATTAATAGAATAACAGATCTAAGACAAAGGGAAATTCCGATTTATTGATGGAGTTATTGTTTAAAGTGCGGAGTTCTCTCCTTTAGATAAGCTTTGTTTTTTTTTAAAGGCTTTTATATTTTCTCGTCTTTTTTTTTATTTTACCTTTTAATGCATACCTCCTCCTTGTCTTACAGATGACAGTGGTCATTGGCTGGACAGTCAGCATTGTGTCAGCATTGGCCATAGTTTATGGTTTAAGGGGCGATTTAGGCGGGGGGAACCCAAGCAGTGTCGGCGCCGCCGCCCTCTACAACTCCGTGGCGCGATCAGCTTGGGGAGTGTGTGTGTGTTGGGTCATCATCGCCTGCTCCTCGGGCTATGGTGGTAAGTACTTAACTTCAAATTAAATTACTTTATTTCAGCATAAACAAAGGGCACAATTTGTTCTAGAATAAACATTTTACTTTTTACGAAGCATATCAATTCACTCTTTCTGTCAGGAAAACAAAAATGAACACACAACACGGTATGTATCCCACACCCATTCTCGGATCAAGTTGAATGTTTGCACAATTATTTATTGTTATGACCCAATAAAACAAATTAGTCAAATAATTACTGGTTATATTTTGTTTGATGCGAACAATAGAAATTAATTCTTCAATATTCACAGATACTATTAAATATGGCGGGTTTTGTCCCCTAATAATTGTACACGTTATTTCTCCCACACCAATTCACGGATCAAAATTGATACTTAAAACAATTATTTTTATACTTATCAAAACATTAAGCATTTTTTTAAATTAACTAATTTGTCAAATAATTATCTTATAGTTTGATATCAAAAAGGGAAATAACTTCTACATTTTGAGATACAGTTGTAAGTGAAGAGTTGTTCCCTTAAAATAAGCTTTGTTCTTTTTTTTTTAAAAAAAAAAAGATTTTTCTTATTTTTCTTGTTAATAAATCCAAAAACAACAATCAAAGTCACAATTTTTTTTATCACAATATTTTGCCTGTTAAGCAAAATCTCAGAGTCTTCCTCAGCACATCTATCTCAGAGTCATCCTTAGCAAGTCCATTTCAGAGTAATCCACAACATGTATATCTCGGAGTCATCCTTAGCACATCCATCTCAGAGTCATCCTTAGCACATCCATCTCAGAGTAATTCTTAACACATCCTTCTCAGAGTCATCCTTAGCACATCCATCTCTGAGTCATCCTTAGCACATTCATCTCGGAGTCATTCTTAACACATCCATCTCACAGTCATCCTTAGCACATTCATCTCAGAGTCATCTTTAGCACATCCGTCTCTGAGTCATCCTTAGCACATCCATCTCAGAGTCATTCTTAACACATCCATCTCAGAGTCATCCTTAGCACATCCATCTCAGAGTCATTCTTAGCACATCCATCTCGGAGTCATTCTTAACACATCCATCTCAAAGTCATCCTTAGCACATCCATCTCAGAATCATCTTTAGCACATCCATCTCAGAGTCATCCTTAGCACATCCATCTCAGAGTCATTCTTAGCACATCCATCTCGGAGTCATTCTTAACACATCCATCTCAAAGTCATCCTTAGCACATCCATCTCAGAGTCATCCTTAGCACATCCATCTCAGAGTCATCCTTAGCACATCCATCTCAGAGTCATTCTTAGCACATCCATCTCGGAGTCATTCTTAACACATCCATCTCAAAGTTATCCTTAGCACATCCATCTCAGAGTCATCTTTAGCACATCCATCTCAGAGTCATCCTTAGCAATTCCATCTCAGAGTCATCCTTAGCACATCCTTCTCAGAGTCATCCTTAGAACATCCATCTCTGAGTCATCCTTAACACATTTATCTCAGAGTCATCCTTAGCACATCCATCTCAGAGTCATCCTTAGCACATCCATCTCAGAGTCTTCCTTAGCACATCCATCTCAGTGTCATCCTTAGCAAGTTCATTTCAGAGTAATCCTTGGCATATCCATCTCAGAGTCATCCTTAGCACATTCATCTGAGAGTCATCTATAGCACATCCATCTGAGTCATCCTTAGCACATCCATCTCAGTCATCGTTAGCACATCCATCTCGGAGTCATCCTTATCCCCAGGCAATCTTTACGAGACGCCCCGTTTAATTTTGTGGTGTTATGGCTAAGTTGTAAAGCGTTCAACTTACTGACCAAGAGATCTCGGGTTTGAACCTGACGAACTCTTGGATTTATAAATTTGGTATATTATGGACGACCCTGAGTCTGCCCAACTCTAATGGGTACCTAGCATTAGTTGGGGAAAGTAAAAGCGGTCAGTCATTGTGCTGAGCTAATGACACCCTCGTTAATTGTAAGCCATCATCTGCCCCATAAATCGCAAGGTCTGAAATGGGTACTCTAGAGCTTAATGTTACTCTTCAGTTGAGTAAAGGGTTTACTTTTAGTATAATTATTAAGTCGTAGGGTGATCATGGTAGCTATATAAACCCTTGTCAGTGAAGGTTCGCCGTAACTTTAAAAAACCAAACAAGCTAAAGCTCATCTTTTGTTGTTGTTTTTTTACTATATCACAAGAAACACTCTGAAGTTTACGTTATTAATTACTACTAGTCGACCGGCGGCATAGCATACGCCGCTATTTTCTAGGGCAGGCCTTAGGCACTACAACATATGCGACCACAGTGGGTCCTGCACTTTCATTGAACCCGTGCTAAATTTTAGGTATATAAATGATTTAATCAAGTTACATAAAGTTAATTCCTTGTCCAGTCTATATTTATTTATGTCTATGCTATTTTGTCAATGAAAATAGTGCGGATTTGGATACACCATTTCCATTCACACCATGCTGCGATATGGAATTTTCCCATTCACTTGTTATAAGTGAATTCATGAATAAAAAATACTACAACATATGCGACCATAGTGGGTCCCAAACTTTCTTTGGACCCGTGCTAATTTTTAGGTGTATAAATTATGAAATTGAACCATTTTATAAAGCATAACAGATTTCCCGCGGCCTCTTGATTTACCAGGAGCCCCTTGGAAATCTCCTGAAATGTTATTAAATGCTATGCCGCCGGTCGAAAAAGTCCTGGAAATTTCCGGACATTATTAAAATCGTTTTAAACTAAAAAAAAATATATGATATGCTATTTTGTGAATGAAAATAGTGCCGATTTTGGGATATATTATTTCCCATTCGCACCATGCTGCGCCATGGGATCTTCCCATTTGCTTGTTATAAGTAAAGCTAATGCGTGAATTCATGAATGAAAAATACTATGAATGGAGCTTAAAAAATGGCTAATTGACCTTAATTTACGCAATATTAAGAATATAGCTGCACTCGTGTAACAATGCTTTAGAAAAACAAATTTGAATGTTAATTTGATTAAATGGACTATAATTAGAATGTTCATGTGCTAAAGCATAAAACTATATTTGCGAATAGAAGTTCTATAATCTTCTTAGAGTTGAATTCGAGTTTTAGATCTAGATCTAGGAATAGAGAGATGAGTTACCTTTCGTATTCATGTCTAATGAACGAATGTGCGTAATTAAAGTACTTTCTAAAGTGAAACCTGAGAGTATACTCTATCTGTGTATTGTTGTTCTAGCTTCAATTGTCTAACGACACAATAATCTGGAAATACTTTTAATATTATGACTATTATCTGAGAAGAAGATAATTATATAAACACCACTTTCATTCACAAAATAGTGCGCTTTGGGATGCACCAATTTCCATTCACACCGCGTGCTGCGCCATGGGATCTTCCCTATTTACTTGTTGTTGTTGCTTGCATGTTTGACCTTTTACTTTGAGGATTATATATATAGATAGATTATTTATCATTTAAATTATACAGTTTTCAATTAGTTTCTAAAAATGTTACAAACACTTACTGTATGTCTTTAGTTTAAACTAGAGTCAGTGCATTATCTAGAGGTCTTTTTCCCATTAAGGTCCAGTTAACACCTTGTTGTCATGGTCACCATTTGTTTCACTTAGCCGCCTGACCTACATGGCCTACCTGATTCACCCGTGTATTATGTACGTCTATTTCGGAAACCAGGAATCTCCCTACCTGTTAAATGACACAAACATTGTGAGTATTAAACTTTATTAACAGTGATGCTAGCCATAATAATTCAAACCTATACTATATTTATTTAAAAAGTATGCTTTTAAACTATGAAAGTTTATAATTGCACGAATGTGTCAAATTAATGTGTATCTTAATGACCTCATTCACCAAACGTAAACAAAAAACATTTACTCTATAAGTTCTATACAAATTGCTCAAGTTGTCACGTGATACGTATTTTTCACTATTTTATCAATATTATGACGTGGCTAAATGTGTTTATTTACAATTGGTGAATGGGGTCCATTCGGCGTATCGTCATGTGTTTTATTGTAATAGCTTTAAGGGAGTCAACTTAATGACGATTAAATTTGAAAGACTAAGAGTGATTATTGACAATGGTAAAGCACCTCAGTCTTCAATACATAAGGAGTTTTGTCTTCAGTTTCACCAGTTGTTGTTTTTTCTTTCAACCTAAACCTTAGTACAGACCACTGACACTATTTCCAGAGTCGCTGCATGTCCTGGTTATTTAGTTGCACGATTACTGATGTCCATTCGGGACGAGAGCGTAGAGCGAGCTCCCTTTTATGTCCCTTTGACCAAGAGAAGGATTTTACCCGTGGCCAGGATGTGAGGCCGGCTCTTCACCAACCACTCTGTCAGAGGTCCCAGCTTATCCGAAGTGCAAATGTATCACACCCGGTATGTCGCTGCACCCGACCCCCTTGAGCCAAGTACAGGTTCCCTCCTCCTGTGCGAGGCCGGAGGCCGAGCCGCGTGGGGGCCCCTCTTATACCTATGCTGTCCCAGCGAATCCGTGCAAGGGCGCATCACAGAGCGTATGGCCCCCGTTAGGGAACGAATCACTGGGGATTTTGGACGGTTTGGCGAGCCTTTAGTTGCATCCCTACCACGTTCAATGAACAGTGTCTCCACCGTGTCTGTGGAAGCCCGCCGAGGGCTATATGCGCTACCGTTCTTAGCCTATCCATTTCCCTACATGGACGTTTCCACGGAGGTGCCACGCTGAGGCGACGGTAGCTGGAATTCCTCCGTTTTTAGTAGCACGAAGGACGGCTCTTTAGTTCCTGAAAGCTCTGACTCGTATCTCTTTCGAATCAAGCTATGTCTGTGCACATCAAAAGCGCCGATGAAGATTCAGAACTATGAATATATACTTATTGAGGTATCTGTGTCCTCATAAGAAACAACTTGACTTTCAAATAAAAAAAAAACAGCAATTCCAAGAATGATAAATCCAAACACTTAATAATCACTAAGTCCAAAAAAAAAAAAAAGGAATAACCTCACTAACAAGTCATAGTAAAGATTTTTTTGTTAATCCTTTCCATTAAATAACGTTTTTTTTTCCCATGTGGCTAAGTAGGTTACTTAGCGCCATCTTAACCTCCCTTACACGTAATTGAAATGTCATGTTTTAGTTCTGAGACTAAATAATGGGTTAGCTTCAGATGTAATAGAAACTGGCAGCAATAGAACACAATAGTTATTGAGAGAAAAAAAAAGTGAATGAAAAAGTGAATGAATCCTTATCTATATTTGAAAAATGTGATTTCATTTTAAATAGCTCTTCTACATAAATCTTTAAAGGTGTAGAATATTTTTGTTTCATTTCAGATTATTTCCTACCTTGGTATATTGCTGTTTACTTACATGGCCTCTTTTATTCTGATACTTGCGTTAGAGTCTCCGTGGATAGGTTTGGAAAAAGCTTTGCTTCGAAACAAGCGTCACTAGTGCTGGAATGGAGAATGTAGTTTTATTATGCTACCTGTGATAACATATGACATAACTAAGCAATGAACGCAACACATGACATGGCTACACAATGCACTGCTACCTGTGATAGTATATCACATAACTAAGCAATGAACGCAACACATGACATGGCTACACATTGAAGTTAACACATGACATGGCTAC
>JADKLZ010028731.1:0-16264 GCA_021533235.1 Biomphalaria straminea | reverse complement strand
CATACAAGCTTTTAAATATAATTAAATCCATAATAGCATCTGTGACAATATATATATATATATATGTGTGTGTGTGTGTGTGTATGCGGCCCGCCTAGTCCCCAAATTTCATTAATGCGGCCCTCGGTTGAAAAAGGTTGCCCACCCCTGCTTTAGAGCATTCCATGTATCTCCTTGACACTTCAATAACTAAGAGAACTTTCTATAATTAACCAGAAATTGTCTCTATAAAGTGTTTGTCTAAGAGTGCAATTAAGTGTTTCTTACAAGTTGTTGTTTAAAAAAACAAGGAAGAGTCGTTTTGTTATATTTAGTCTATGTATTTACCCATACGCATAACAAATAGGCATTAGATTGGCTAACCTGATGATATTTATATAGGCTGCGATTTCCAACTCAAGTCAAACTTGTGCTAGACTAATTTGAAATGGACGAAGAGATTATGGAAATTATCTGCATCGGTATCAAAACCTTAAATTAAATAAAGTCAAACTTTATATTGAAACTATTCCACACTTTAAAATGAATATATTGATGCACCAACTTTATATATTAAAATCTTATTCAACTATATTCGCACCTATTTCATATTTTCATTATGGTACATAATTGAAATCATTGGCTACTCAGATAAGAGCAAACTATACACACAAAGTGGCACCACTCTGGTGGCAAGTGTAAGCGAATACATGTATCATAGAAACAGATGAATCGCCTCAAATTATTGTTTTTAGGTGAAAGCAGGTAAACTCTGCCAATGCTTTCAAAACTTGCTCGAGGCCAGGCAATTCTTATCTCAGGTACTGTGCCACTTCTGATTAAAACCCAGCATGCCCTCCCTGTATTACGTGATTCCGACAGGGCGATTCCATGAACTGGTCAAGCCTTGTTACCGTCTGGTCAAGTGGCCCGAGATCTCCAGAGACCCTTCTTTCCATTCCATGCTCACCTTGTCCGAAATCAGATGCAGAAGGAGTGATTGTGCGTGAGAGAGAGGGGGAGGCGAGTCAAGTTAACTGTTACACGTGACATGTTAATTAAAACCATATGTGACACAAGACTTTGGGCGTCATTGCCAGGCCCTAACGGAATAGTCCACTTTGTGGATCCAATATCAATAGTGGATGCCATGTAAGGTTTGAGGATGTCAATTCCGTTTTCTTATCTGTTATGTAGTGACCTTGTTTAGTTAGAGGATATGTTAGGTTTGTAGATAAATATATTGTGTATTGTTTTTTAGCGACGGTAAAAGTAGTGACGTAGTCAGAAAGACGAATGACGTAGTGGCCTAGTTTAGTTAGAGCAGGGGTTCTCAAACTGTAGATCGCGACCCCTTTGGGGGTCGATAGATGATTTGCCATGGGTCGCCTAAGACCATCGAAAATATTGATTGTTTTTGACTACTCTTCTATTGTTGTATGTGTGTGTGTGAGTGGGGGGGGGGGCGGCAGAGGGGGGAATTATAAGGGGTCGCCGAGCCTTAAAAGGTTGAGAACCGCTAAAGTTAGAGAGTATTTTAGGTTTGTAGATAAATATATTGTGTATTTTTTTTAGCGACGGTAAAAGTAGTGACGTAGTAAGACAGACGAATGACGTAACAGAATGACGTAGATGAAGAACATGATGGCGATAATGTACAGATGCTACAAGAAATTTCTTTTTAAGGAATGTAGACTCTTCTTTCAACGTTGCTGATTGACTAGAGATTTTTTAAAGCAACAAGTAATAATAATAGTAAAGTAAAGTTCTCTTTTCAGACCAAGTGATCCTTGAGGCAGATGATGTAAAGGACATCTGTTTCTATGGCTTATGGTTAATGAGGGTGTCATGTGGCCAGCACAAGGACCAACCGCCATTACGTTTCCCAACTGATATCAGGTATCCATTAGAGCTTTGCGAACTGAAGAGTCCCTAAAGTAAAAATCCCAGTCTTCACCAGGATTCAAACCCGCTTTAATTAACCGCCCAGATTTACTGTTTATCAACAACAACATAAAACTGCAACCATCAATAATATCCCACACTATAGGAGAACTGAAGAACGAAGAAAACATGAAAATCAAAACTTATGGATCAAGTGGCTATGGGACAATAAAAACTTTATAAAATAACACTATATGCTGTTGTTATACCTACCGAGGGGATAATGAAAAACACTTTCGTATAATAATTTTTAAGAGTATCCACCTCACCTTTCATACTAGGGCAGTAGGCCTACTGCTGCAGACAATTTCTTAGTGAACTCTGTTAAAGGGAGACTATAATGAATTTTGTTTTCGTCTAAAGAGTTTATATCCAGGCAGTGTCGGAAAATGAAAATTAATTAATTTCCATAATAATAATAAAATGATAATGATAATTATAATAATAATAATCGCAATGATCATCTGCTTATTAACAAAAAGCAACAAAAAAAAAAAAAACGCTACAATCGTAGACATCGCCATACCACTTTGCCATCATAGAAAAATAACAGATATACAAACGAAAGGTAATTACATGCATGTCCAGATCTTACAATTCAGGAAAGGAAGTTACTTAACATAACAATCAATATACGCTGTTGTTATATCAATTGCCCAATTCTCTAAAATGGACCTTACAGAACCTTCAAGGCCCTTAACATCCAGAAGAAGATTCTCTTTGCCTGTCAGAGGGCGGTAATGCTATAGACCTGCCACAATACTAGAAAATTTCTCAATGGACACTGTAAGGACTACAAGAAATGTTATTTTCAACGAAGATAGACTCTGACAGTGCCAGATAATGAATATTAGTTCTTTTTTTCACTTAATAAGAATAATCAGAATGTTTTGCTAATGATGCCAATGATGTCATTTGGATAAAATGCTGACCATGTGGTGTGTGTTTCGCACTGTCGTCATGGTGGTCCAGAGTTCAAACCCTGCACGCTGCCATTTCTTACCGCATTGCAGATTTGACCTTTTACCTAATAATTTTTCTGACCTAACGCCCGAGACTTCCGGGTCAAGTTTAGAAGCAGAAATGTTTGAGACATAATGTCGTGTTGTTGTTGTTTTTTTTCTATATTTTTTTAAAGTTGTAAATATTTTCTTTAAGCATTGAATAGATAACATTCTTTTCAACATAGATTACTTGAAGTACTTTGAACAACGCGGTGTTTGACCTACTCTGAGAGTACAGGCTAGTTAACCTACCTTAAGCAATCAGGTCGTAGACGAACCTGACGATCAACATAGTTAACAAAACCTATAGAGCCGCCTAGGCAGATGTGTAGTCGAATACAACTATAATACATATGCAGTTTGGTGTAGGGAAACTAGTTAGATATAAAATATTAACAAATTGTAAACGAAATCAAACATGCCAGCACAATGTTGCAGTAATTTGAAACTTCTTTTTAACTCTTTCTCTCCGTAATTATTTACCACATTCTGGTGGAATCAACGTTGGTATCGTCAGTTAGGAGAGAAAGAGTTAAACTTTGATTTTCTGTAAAATGATTTGTATTATGATAGATTTGTGTGGTAATTTCAAGAAGTAATGCCCCCCCCCCCATATGTTTGTGTGCTGAATCTGGGTGGTGGGTTGCCAGCCTACTGGCCCTAGTCTAGCATGTGCTCTACGTTCAAATGTTTAAAACAATAACTAAATTAAACATCACCATCCTGACAGGCAAGAATGCCAACATTAAGATCAACTCTCTCTCAATGAAATAAACAAAACGCCCAGAGAAAACGTCTGCTAGAAAGATTAAAAAAAGAGAGAGAGAGAGAGATGGTCGAAATGATGAAAGAAGGCCTCGGTCTGTGTTAATAAGCCATATATAATGGCAGATAGGGAACGAGGCAGCCGTTGCAGAAGAAACTTTTGTTTTGACGAAACTCGATCCTTTTTCGGGTGTTTCCCCTGAACGCATCTACGGACCTACTTTCTCTAAACATCCCAGGATGCTTTGGACTCGTCGTTCCGGGGAAAGATGAGCCTCTTGATGATGGTAGTCCTACAATAACATCTAATTATGGATTATTTAGAGTTGAACACTTAACCAAAACTTATGTGAGTGTGTGTTATTTAAACTTCAGATTATTTTTTTTAAATTATCTCAGCATTGAAAAATGTTATCCTGATCTCAAAACTTTCTCCTATCTGGTCTTAATTCAGGACAGAAGAATAAAAAGTAAAGTAGCTATAATACATACAACACTAAACTATAATTTACAAATAGAAAATCAAAATCTAATGTATCTCTTCTAGTTTTGGCGCCCTGAGTGTGACAGACGGACAGACGGACATTTTGCACAAACCTAATAGAGGCTTTTTCCCCTTACGGGGGCCGCTAAAAATGCGTCTTCTTTCCTAGTGCCATTAGAGAATGGAGAGGGTTGCATGAATCAATCAGGAAAACTAACGACTTGGCAGAGTTGAAGTCGTTAAGTAAAGATGCATGATTGCAATGCGTAGGACGTGATTATCTTCTTCTTTTGAAGTAACGTCTGTAATATACATATAAGATAATGATTTTGACATGAAAATGTTAGTATTAAAAAACGACTGCTGTATTTGTGTGCTAGATTAGCTAGATATAATCGTGTGTAGACAATGGGAGTATTGTTGTGCTGTTACTTGATGTCTTGACCAGATCTAATTAAAACAACACAGTTAACGCCCTTGTGACACTAGAGATGTTTTAACATTTTTTTTTATCTTTGTACGAAATATTTTTGGGGTCTTTTTTTCCGTCCGGCAGAATAAGGCCGGAAGTGTGAAGATGTCCGGCTTTCCCTATGTAGTTTACTTCAGTTCATGCATCAATCGAATCCAGTCCCCAATATCAATACACCAATACACTTATAGCTGGAAAAGATTCCTCATAATTCGGTGTTCGTTTATTGACAGCTGTTATAAAATAACGTGTTACTCAAGATCCTTCATTTTTACAAAGATTATAATAATTCACTTTGTCTGTCTTTCTGTCTGTCTGGTAATTATTATTTTTTTCACATTCTCGGAAACTTTGCACAATTATGCATAGGCGTTGACAATACACTAATCAATATAAAACAACAACAAATTAGTCAATTAATTACTTGTTATTAATTAGTTTGCTTGATACCAACAAGAAAAATTAATATTTCAGTATTTCATAGATAGGTGAAATGAATCAATTAAAGAATTAACCGATTAGATATAAAAAGGGAAATAGCTTCTACATTCTGTTTTGTTGTAGGTACGGAGTTCTTCCCCTTAGATACGTTTTTTTTTTCTTTTTTAAAGGATTTTTTTTTCATATTTTGCATGATTTTCAATTGTATTTCTTGGTGATAATAAAGAGAGGTTTCCTAGATCAACGAGGACAGACGAGATAAGCTCATCCTTGACTCCCTGGACACATTCTACTCATAAAAGTCTGAAGACAATGTGCATAGATTTACAAGCCTGAAACATGATAGACATGAACTGCGTGGAAAAGTCGCTTCCTCACAAAGCTATGCTAATTAATGTACCAGTTTACAGCCATGACTGACATGTTTCATGAAATAAATTTTGTTAGTTTGTGTTTTTTACAAAGCTTCTATCTACCCTCATTGCATTCTGTCTTTCCAATTTGAAACCGTTTATATCTCCCAATTTTTTCAATTTCGGATCAAGTTGAAATTTTTGCTCAATTATTTATAGAACAACACATGAATAAAAAAAAAACTGACTAAATGGTTAATTAAATAGTTATAATTCAATTATTTTGTTTGATATCGAGAAAAAAAAGGTATGGCTGTAAATATGGACTTAATCCCCTTTTATACGGGTGTTCTTCTTTTTTTTAAAAGTATTTTGTATATTTTGCAAGTTTAAGTTTACTTTACTTTTGTCCTTTTTCTTTGTTCTCTTAAAATGCAAGGAGGGGAGGTGCACCTATCTTTCAGAATAGCTGCCAACATCATGTCTGGAGACGGGACGGACGTATAAAATAGTTAGGTCCATTGTACTTTGCTCGAGATTGGAAATAAATACTTATAACAGTGGTACACCATATTGCAGTCTGGGGTTGAGGTCACATAAATTAATAACACTCTATTTCTTTGCAAGACTAAGTTTATTGAAAGTAGGTGAGGAAATTATGGCGAAACAAATAAAAAAAAAAGATAACTACGGACCTCCGAACCAAGCATGTCGTGTTTATTTCCCCTGACATCTAGTAAGACGTGTTTTTTTTAATAACCAAGGTATGACACTGCTGCTCTGGAAACCATTGAAATCTAAATACTATGAATTTACAAAATCTACATTATGCAGATTCTGGATTTTTTGTATATCTAAACTTAGACTGAATTCTATTTAAAGGAAAAGAGCAACTATAATTGAAAAGCAAAATCGTTGAGTGGGACTTTATACAGTCAGCCGTTCTATGAAAGTATTTTAAAAAAATGGTGTTTTTACATTTCAGAGACACAAGTGATCCAAAAGTATTTATGTTCAACTTGCGTAAAATAAGATTTCTATCCTAACATTTTCACACTTGTGCTTCTCGTGTTTCAGCTAACCTTGCAATAAATGCTACTTTCAACTTTGAAGTATTTGTTTTTTCTTTCGTTAAATGATGCCATTTAATTTCCAGTCCACATTTTGTACGTATGAGTTCAACTTCCGATCACTTCACCGGTTTGTTTGCTGCGTGATATTTCCCTAGTTGTGTTGAACCCTGCGATGTTAGCACATTGTATTACAGCGCTAGCTCACTTTCTAGATCATGTACCTTCCGTTGACTGTAGATCATTCTCTCCTTCGTCTTCTATATCATTTAAATAATTTCAGAAACTGTACTGTACAACTTTTTCAAGTTACGGCGTCACGATGTCAACTTAACGACTGCCGGTGTCAGCTTACAGCAATGTCAATGTCCATACAGCCCAGCCCGCTTTCAATTGTCCAGCAGTACTTGGTCAACATGCCAGGCGCAAGACAATAAAGAACATAAAAATGCGCGCAGCTCTCTAATGCAAAATGGAAGATCCTCTTTTTTTAATATTTTAAACAGTGAATCCAACCTTTCCCTGGAGACACCGTGCCCCCGTGACTAGAGTGCCATAGTTCTCTGCCCCTCCCTACTCTTTATCCCCACCAGTTTTGCCGTGTTTTTTGTCCCTTGGAGTAAATATAAGAAGATGATGTTTTAAAAGCAACATGAGCCCAGGACATTGCGCGGGCTAAAAGCGGGGCGGGGATGTACGCCGGGCGCGACACCGGAGTCTGAGCCGAGGTACCCAAACAGTGGCGCGGAGAGTTTTGTCAAATACGGCAAACAATGGGCGGGGAAAGGAAATCTTTTGGCCCCCCTCGTAAGACGCCCATGTTTGGTGAGTGTCTAGGCATCTGTTGCCTCGGATTATTCACACCCTGCTAGTTTTCGGATGGGGAAATGACAATATGGACACTCGCTAAGTGTCATCCCTCATCTTGGGGAGGGCAGCACTGGGGCGGAGAAGAATTTTGTAACCCTTTTATTTTCTCTGCCCACAGATTAGCATATTTGGCGAATATTAGTGTACAGCATTTATAGACTAGCATATTTCAACGCTGAGGTCTTAACATAGAGGCTATAACACTATATACATAAAGGCTATAACATAGTATTATAGTAACATAGTTATAACACACCGTTAACATATATATTCGCCTATAACATTATACATAGAGGGTAAAATATCAAGACATAGAGTCCCTAACACTACATGTTGCAATACAATCATTACACACTAGGCCTGAATTCAAAAGTCAAAAGTCTAGATGGAATGCCCGATTACAGATGCTTAGCTGGAGAATCTTTGTTTAACTTTAAATGATTTAATTCCTCTATGTGAAATGAAAAAAAAAGTTTTTCCCGAAGATATAATGAAAAGATTAAACACACAATAACAACACACAATATAACTTAATTTTAATAATAGATTCACAAAAGTAGACTTGACATGCAGCTTGAAGCTTATTGACTGACCCCGATGTACATTTAAAATCGGATATTTTCCAGCCTTCCGTTACCGAAAACCAATTATCTTCCTTAATAGTTAATTTTTAGAGACTCAAACTTCTAGGATCGCAATGTATAAATACTTGTTTGCACTTCTCTTGGGACCTTGACACGTACACCACATGACAGCTAAAAGACAATAACTTAGAGGTCATAACATTATAACATACAGGCTTTAAAACTATACAATTGAGGCGATTACACTATAACAAAGACTATAACATTATAATATCGAGGCCATAACATTATATCATTAACATAACATTATATCAAGAAATGTGATAGAGGCTATTGTGGAGAATGTCAAGAACGCTAAATGTAACTTCAAAGTTGCCAAGTAAAAGTTACTGGCACGATATAAACCCCCCCCCCCAAAAGAGATTGGCATCATAACAACATCACCATTAATACATATATGTCACCGCACAGTCAGAAAACAGTCTATCAACATTAAACACTTTTATTTCGTTAACCGGATACACCAAAAATCTTGCTATATATAGCTTTTCCGCCATGCATGCAAATGACAAGTAATGGCAATGTCTTCGATTCCGAAGATTAAGGATGAATGTAACTACATGGCTACCCAAACGCAGTAGCGACCTGCATGCTTTTCCACAACTGATGCAGACAAAGCTGTTATCCGCCAAGGATCTGCTTAAGTTTTCCTTAGGTCTTCTCCAAGGGTCGGAGGAATTCCAGCTACCGTCGCCTCATCGTGGCACCTCCGTGGTAACGTCCATTTTAGGGAAGTGGATAGGCTAAGAACGGTAGCGCATATAGCCCTCGGCGGGCTTCCACAGACACGGTGGAGACACTGTTCATTGCACGTGGTAGGGATGCAACTAAAGGCTCTCCAAACCGTCCAAAACCCCCAGCGATTCGTTCCCTAACGGGGGCCATACGCTCTGTGATGCGCCCTTGCACGGGTTCGTTGGGACATTATAGGTATAAGAGGGGCCCCCACACGGCTCGGCCTCCGGTCTCGTACAGGAGGAGGGAACCTGTACTTGGATCAAGGGGGTCGGGTCAAGGCCAACGGGAAATTCAAGGCCCTAGCTCTGACGTCAGCGAGACCCCACGTCATCACTGCTCAGAGGCCATTGTTTTTCGCTTAGGCTAATCACTGCGTGTAGTGTGTGCTGTGAAGTGTAGATCTACAAATGTTTCTTTTAAATCAACTAGAACTTCATAATGATAATGGATTACAATTATAGTCTAGGTAATAGTCTAGATCTACTAATGGCGAACAAATGTTGTATCGTTTTGTTAAGGATCTAGTTTTTATAGATCTAGAATTTAGATCTATGCTTCCCGATTGCCAAAGATGAGGCTAAGCCTTAGCCTTAGAAAGAAAAAATGGCCAGCGGTAAAAGATTTGCTAGATGATGTAGACTAGAAGGATTACGTACCATTAAAGGAGTGCTCTAAAGTAAGTTATTATTATTAACATATGTAGATCTAATATATTAGTATTATGAACAATTTATTGCCTATTATTAATTTATTATGCTTTTGATGATTTACAAATACATGATTATAAATCATTATTATAAAAAGTGGATAGTTTTATAGATCTAGATCTATAGGAATTTTTAATACTAGATCTACTTAATACTATGCGTCACTACTACTTAGGACTGTGTAAATTAAATCTATTAATTATTAATATAAAAACGATTCTGTTTATAATTATAGAGTCTAGATTGACCTATCTAGTTTATATAAATAGCATAGGCCTATAGATTCTAGAAGTAGATAGACAGACATGTTTACATTTACTTCAAGTTAAATATGTACATATTCTAAATAGAAGTAAAGATAGACTAGACTGTTCTGTAATACAGCTACTATTAGATCTGTCATATATATGTACAAAATTATTCAAATAAATGTTATATTATATTCATTATACTGGTATATTTATTTACAGTTTGCATTTCTTTTCAAAATATTAATTGTAAACTTTAACTTTCAGATCTGCCATTAACATTTTCAAGACGAAGTATCAGGGACAGTATTGAAGGATTACTACCATTAAAGGAATACTATAATGTAAGTAATAATTATTACTAGCATCTATAGTAATTTAGTATATTAGTAGGCCTATTCTAAATAATTATTAGATTCTTGTGCTTTTGATGATTAACAAGATTATAAAAAGAGGCTAGCGTGATAGTGCTAGGAATTATATATTATATACTACTTTAGGCTCGGACTAGATGTAAATCTATTAATTTAATAAGGATTCTGTCAATAATTATACTTTATACAAATAGCATAGTACATGTATAAAAGTACAGAGAGGCAGGCAGTTACTAGATCTATGTACAGATTGAATGTTAGCCAATATAAGATCTGTCATATGTGTACCAAATTATTCAAGTAAATGTTAGATATTATTATGTTATATATTTACTGTTTGCATTTCATTTCAAAAATATTTATAGTATACTATATTTCACTTTCAGATCTGCCATTAACCTTTTGAAGACAATGAAGTATTGCGGCCTAAGTACTATACATGAAAGAATAGAGAGTGCATTAAAGAAAGAGTAAAGTCTCCGTACACTAGACTGCACTAGTTTCGAGAGAGATTTTGAAAACATGAGTCTGTGCTCTTGAAGAAAAGCCAGCCATATGAAAAATGGCAGGCTCCTCCACCACCAAAGCGAATACCAATTTGATCCACAATATATGTGGACAGGAGTATCTCTCCTAAATAGGGCTCCACAACCATATAAAAAAGTGTTCGAGTTGAATCATAGTCATTTAGACTGAAGGAGGCATCATTGATTTCAAGATACTGTACGAATATAAATGTCTTCATTTTGGATGTTCTTTGTTAAGAGGAGTGTATGATTTATGTACATTGTAAAGGTTCTGGTCCAGCTGAGGTAGTATATATTATATTATATATATTATATTTTTCTTGGTACATCTCTTGGTACGTTTTTTTTTTAAAGAAGCAAATTTAAGTATTTTGTAAAGGTGATAAGCAACTAGCTAAAACAGTATCCTACATTTATCAATTAATTTACTCAATATCAATTTTATCAATAAATTAACTCATAGAACAAATTTCTATTACAAAAAATTTAACCTACAATACTAACAGTTTAATAGTACTATTAAAAAAACATTTTAAAAAAAGTACTCTAACAAAAAAATGAGATGAAATTAAATGTTTTAAATTGACTTTTATGAAATGACTAAATTTTGTGTGTGTAATAAGGTCATCATTAAGAAGACCATGTCACTTTTTATGGGTCTTACTAAATTAGGCATTTTTTATCCACATCCTGCAGATTCCTGCTAATAGGTCCTGTTTTTTTGTTATTGACCATGTACATATATTTTAATGTTTAAGATACAATAGGGTAAATCAGAAAGATAAAAAATTTCTTTTGACTTTCCTAATTTTAATCATTAATCAAAACATCTTAAAACTTCTAACACTTTGAAATGAAATGAACTTGAAAGTGTTCAACTTTTAAAATATATGCATATGGTTTTTCAATTTATGGCCCATAGTATACAAAAGCAATAAAGTACTTGGTCAAAACTATAGTTTGTTGCAATTTTAAAAATCATTTTACAATAGTGTATTTTAAATTATTGCAATATAAAATATATTTTTTCTCTTAATATGTTCAGTAAGCATTTGCAATAAAAACTTAATTCTTTAAAGTGGTATATTTTGTCTGCAAATAAAATTGCTATATAGCACCACACATTTGTTTTCACTTTGTGTGTTATTTCTGTTGTGATGCTTGCTATCAATATTGTATTCTGTGTACATACATGAAGTTGTGAATTTTAAATTCTAATAATATACTGGTATATGTAGGTAAAATTTTGTTTATAGTCATAACATACATGTCTACATGTTGGTGAGTTACAAACTATACCACTTTGCCTAATCACTTTAGAAAGCACTGATGTAAACATTCATCCAGGTGTGCTACAGTTCAGTTTACAACACACGCAAGACAGTCTTCAATCATTTAGTGTGTATAATATAAGTAAATACATAAAGTCTAGATCTAGTACTTAGTCTACTTAAATAATACGTCTGTTTATAGTCATCAGGATAACAACTACTTGTTGGCTGTGTTACAGTTTGCAACACTTCGCCTAAGTTCTAATGCTAACACGCAGAAGGCAGTCTTCAATCACTTAGTGTGTGTATTAAATAAATACATAATGTCTAGATCTAGTAATTAGTCTACTTTAATAATACGTAAGGCAGTCTTCAATCACTTAGTCACCTTAGTGTGTATATTAAGTAAAACATAAAGTCTAGATCTAGTAATTAGTCTAGTTTAATAATAATACGTTTAGTAAGGCAGTTTTCAATTAGTGTTTAAAGGGCCTACTAAGTAAATAAATACATAAAGTCTAGATCTAGTAATTAGTCTACTTTAATAATACGTCTGTTTATAGTCATCAGGACAACTACATGTTGGCTGTGTTACAGTTTACAACACTTCGCCTAAGCGCTAATGCTAACACGCAGCAAGGCAGTCTTCAATCACTTAGTGTGTCTATAGTAAATACATAGTAATTAGTCTACTTTAATAATACGTCTGTTTATAGTCATCGGGACAACAACTACACGTTGGCTGTGTTACAGTTTACTACAACACTTCGCCTAAGCGCTAATGCTAACATGCAGCCAGGCTCTGGTTACGATCAGAAACAATGGTCTCCGACCTACTACGTCACAAACCAGTCTTTTGGCCTGAGGTCACGGAGGTCACGGTCGGGTGCAGCGACATACCGGGTGTGACACATTTGCACTTCGGATAAGGTGGGACCTCTGACAGAGTGGTTGGTGAAGAGCCGGCCTCACATCCTGGCCACGGGTAAAATCCTTCCCTTGGTCAAAGGGACATAAAAGGGAGCTCGCTCTATTCTCTCGTCCCGAATGGACATCAGTATTCTCCAAGGGACACAAATGTGTGTCCCGAGGTCTTCGTGAGAGCTCTCCAACTGTCACTTTCATAGGCTATATGCTGCCAACTACTTCCTTCCTTATCCAGTGAGGGCAAAATGGCGGCTGATTTAATCTTTATAGTACTTACTACAAAACAAAAATCTCTAATAACACTATAACAAACAGTCTATAACATTATGAGATGCTATAAAACTATATTATAGAGACTATAACATTATAACATAGTAACAGTATTGCATACAGGCTACAATCAGATGCTGATATCGGTAAACATTTTGCTTCAACAAAATGATCAAAAACAAACTGATGTCAACAAATTAACTTTCCTATTACAAATGCGTACAGCTGATCTAATACTAACATACCTCAGCGCTGAGATCATAACATAGAGGCTATAACACATTTTACAAATGCCATATGAGTCTAGCAAATTGAAAAAAATATATTGCCGTATGTTTAGATTTTATAAAAGTTAAAACTGCTATCAGTGTTCATATGATGTAATTAGGTCATAAAAAATTGATACATTAAAATTATAAATGCTTTAACTAAAAATGTAAACAAAGACAGACTTAATGAGTCTACTATACACAAAATGTGTATAACAAACCAAAAAAATGTACAAATGACGCTACTTCTAAGGAATGAAACTTCTAAAATTGCAAGCGGTACATCTTAATCAAAAGTGAATAAAATTTACCGCATGGAACCAATAGTATTAGATCATAGTGCTCGTTGGCAATGAGCATCTAACGTTACACAAGTTTTAAGTTATTTTCAAGACATTGTTTAAAACAAAGTCAACTAGGTTACAAAGCGAGTTCAAGTTAAAAAAACAACAACTCATAGGTGACACCATTAAGTCCGCTCCCTGTAGTAAGCGAAGCAGGTAAAAAGGCAACATGAATATCAAAATCTGTATACTACAATCTATGAGTAATTAAAGTCCCATCTCCCTCCATACAAAATATACATTTAAATCATGACCTCTCCACCCTATACGTAGGTGTGGCCATTGCATGATATTTTCTACATGTAGATAAAGAGATGGACACATTTTTTCGAAATCAGGTTTTGGTAAAAAATTTTTAAAAAGTATGCTATTATAAAATATTCTTAACAAAAATTGCAAAAATTGTGATTTTCCTTACGGGCGCCTAGTTTTTTAGTTTCAAAAATGGTGTAGCCTATTTGCAAAAAAGAAAACAGGATAGATAATTAATTTTAAAAAAAAGATTAACTTTCAGAAGACCAAAATGAGGCCGTTGCTTCAAAATCTATTATATTATAGGATACATGAAATAAGATTTTTAGCTTTTACAGTTTTGAGATATGAACTTTTCGGACGCACGTGCAGACGAACGAACAGACAGACTGCACAAACTAATAGCCCTTTTCTTTTTCGTACGACGGCATTTGAAAACTTTAAGAAGTGCCTAAGTGATGAGTCAGTGAGTCATTTGGGCTTTGACTTTTATATACACCCTCCACAAACAACAAAATAAAAGTGTTTGGTACACCAGTCGTTGCATCCACTGCGATGCGGCCCACGGATCATTAAGTTTGCTAATCTCTGACCTCAAAGATTGAATATAATGTTACCTATGCTGCGACTCGTGAGAACAAACCAATCCATTGTTTTTTTGGCTGTTGAAATAGTGGTGGTATTCCTTCCGTTAAACAGGCCGAGATCTGTTTCAGACTAATGCCAATGAAGCCAGCAGGCAGCAAGATCTATGAAAGTTATCTTAAATAAATGAAGTAAATTTTTTTTTTCTTTATGTCTACGTAGCTGGTCACGTGTTCTACTTACGTCACGTGATACATGCTATTAAAAATAATCATTTCGAATGTCTATAAATCAAAGTCATTTTAATGAGACATGGATAAAAAAAAGGACAAAAGGCAATTAAATGGCTTTTACTAAACGGTAATTAAGATCTGTAAATCACCGGTCTGAAGTCCAACCAGGTGGTTTCAAGAGGTGGGATGTGCTACGTGGTTTCTGTTAGGTGAGACTGATCGATAGAGAAAGACAGACAGACAGACAAAGAGGCTGAGAGGGAAAGAGAAAAAGATAGAAGAGGATTCAGGAGCGGACACCAAAAGGTGATGACATGTTATCACGGACATCATTTTAATTAACCCCCTCCTCCCCCATATCCCTGTGACAAGAGCAGTCCGCCGACGCTCAATTGGGAAAACTCAAAATGGTTGGACATGGATGAGCCAACGTCTGTATTCAAGCCAGTACTTAAGGTATGTCGTTCTGGTGGCGTTGTTTTGGGGGGGGGGGGAGGGGGCGATCTGTAATGAAAAAAAGAGGGGGAGCGGGGGGGGTCTCGGCTTTAATGAGTTTAAAGTTAATGATCTTATCACCTTCGAGAGGGAATGGGTCGCGAGCGGAGAGGAATCAATCTACGTGGCCCGTGCATGACGTGATGGGGCCCGCATCGGCTGACTTCCGTATGACGTGCCAAGAGCAGACAGCCGCGTCTTAGAATACTCACCGCCACGGGGAATGGAAAGAAGGAAAGAAACAGACGAGGATGAAATGGAGAGACAGAATTTGTACAATGAGTTTTTGCTTTCCTTGACACGACTTTTTCTCTTTCTTTACCGCCGGACACAACTCAAGGACTGCAACTCTATTGGATTCTTCTCGTTTTCCTATTATCTCCCTTAAAATTTGATATCACCCCCCTCCCACCGCCATCTTTATTTTTTTTCTTTTTCTGTTTCCTAATTCGCTTTTCTCCCCTCGTCCGCTACCTCTAACATCCACCACCACCCCTTTTCTCTTGACTAGACCCACAACGCCCCGACCCAAAAAGCAGTGAGTGTTGGGTTCCGGCTGCTGTATTGACGTGCACGGCTTCCGTAAATAGCTGGGACTCGGGTCGGCCGGGCTCTGACGTTATTTTCATTATTTCAGATCCGAAACTTGAGACGTTGCCCTCTGGAAAGCCTCGGACCCGGCGATTCAATTATCTCGTTTGCCCAAGTGAATCCTATTTCGAGGAAGATTTCCCCTCTACGCTGCTTCGTTCCACCCCCTTCCTTCCCCCCTGTAGCTCATGTACCCCTCTCCTCCAGCCCCCCAGTTAGCATACGTGCAACTCTTTACATCGTGATAGCATCTTAGACTTTCAACATGAGCTTGGAAGTGGGGTCCAGAGTATGAGAGGCAAGTGGAGTCTTAAGTAAAGGACTGGTCAGCCAGAGTCTAGGGTGGGTAGGAGACAGTTTTAAGTAAAGGACTGGTCAGTCTGAGACTAGGGTGGGTAGGAGACAGT
>JADKLZ010028730.1:0-10929 GCA_021533235.1 Biomphalaria straminea | reverse complement strand
GCTCTAATGGGTACCTGACATTAGTTGGGGAAAAGTAAAGGCGGTTGGTCGTTGTGCTGGCCACATGACACCATCGTTAACCGTGGGCCACAGAATCAGATGACCTTTACATCATCTGCCCTATAGACCACTAGGTCTAAAAGGGGAACTTTACTTTTTTTACTTTACTAAGCAACACATAAATTAGTTGATGTAAAATACAGATATTGGCAACTAACTCAACTGAATGTGGAAAGTAGCTTGATCTATGAAACTGGTAATTTCCAGTGACAAGACAAGTTATGTAGGTAAACATTAATTGTGACAAATCAGAATTGAATAGCTATTTTACTTTATAAATTGCAGATTTTCCTTCTAAAAAAAGATTTATTAGTCAAAATTTTTTTAAGGCGACTAATGTAGTGCGAGTTGGTAAGAAGATCACAACTGGTAATGTCTATACCAAGGGTCATGTCCATGGTTACATACCTATTTTATGCAAAGAATAGTTTGAGAAAAGCTGTTTTCGTTAAAAAAATAAGCATAAAGTGAAAGCCAATAGATTTATGCTAATGCTATGATTTTAATAATTACAATATATTACATGTAATAAACAATGCTATAATTTGCAACTTGTTTAATGCATATAAATAGCATCGTGATATGACTAACTATAACTAAATGTCTGATATCATATGCATGTGCTAATTTTAATTATCACTGAAAGGGTTACCAAGGCCATGGTGGCATGCAGCTGGCCTCATGACTTACGTACCCCAGCCCCAAAGTCTAAGGGCAGGGTCAAAGAAATACTGAATTAATGATTAAAAAAATTATTACAATAACTGAATGCTTAGACAGTTAATTATCACAATCATATTGTAATCAAGATCTAATAATAATAAGCTATAGATGGTAGTGTGGTATGTGTGCTGGACTTGTTTGGTCAACTCGATGGTCTCAGGTTCATATCTTGCTCAAGTAGATAGATTATCTTCAACTCTGAATGTATGTTAGAAACATGTAAACATTTTACAAACAAACCTAAATATATTGATTATCGTACATGATATTGATACATGAAAAAAAAATTAAGAGTAACAGAACAAAATGTCACATACTGACATAGTCATAGAAATAAAATCAATAAGAATTTAAATATAGATCTAAATAATATTTATAATATTTTAATAATGATATTAACTATTTAAATAAAAATAAAATGTTATTAACTTATTATACTTATAATGACTTATATATGCTAGATTATCATTTTATCTTAGAATATGATAGATCATAGTATGTAATTAACTTTAATTAAGTCTAAGTAATAAGACAATAAGTTATAAGTAAGATGATAGATCTAGAATTCAATCTAGATTTCTACTTTTCTAGATGATAGTAGACTGTAGACTTAAGTAGATCTAGATTGACTAGTAGATTGACTAGAAAATGATTCTAGATTCTACATATTCATATAATGATGATATTTACCCATTATTTGGGATAGATAAGACGATGCATTCACGGCTGAAATGTTAAAGAATAGTTAATGTCCTTTAAAATCTAGGTATGACTATTTTCGTTTAGAATATTGTTGAACAAATGTTTAGATATCTAGATAGATCTATGTGATTGTCCATCTCATGTCGATCCTATAGTTTACAGTTGCTAACTTGACACCGGAAGTAAAATTTATTTAATAATGCCCTATTTAATTTACTATTCATTTCATTCGTTTTATTCTTTTGTAGAATATAAGAAAACATAGTAATAAACTAGATCTATATAAAACTGTCTTATTGAAATAATTTCTTTTCTTATTTATTATTTCTGTATATTATAGTTTTGACTCTTAATGACTTAAATAGATTTATATCTAGGGTCTAAATTTGATTTAAAAAATATTTTAATGTACATCTATCGTCTATATAATATATGTTTCGGAACTTTGCCTTCTGATTCAGAGCATACCTTGAGATCGAAGGGATCGTGTAGAAAGATTTATTACAATAAAATT
The DNA here is from genome assembly GCA_021533235.1 of Biomphalaria straminea. Taxonomy (NCBI): domain Eukaryota; kingdom Metazoa; phylum Mollusca; class Gastropoda; family Planorbidae; genus Biomphalaria; species Biomphalaria straminea. The sequence goes on along the minus strand of JADKLZ010028730.1, from coordinate 8,930 downwards.
ACGCCCTTCAGCTTGTAACTAAGCGTTTTTTTTAAATTTAAAATCAAAAATTAAATTTAAGTGTTAAAGTTATTTCATAGATATGTCTAAACAATTTTAAAAATTCAAGAAAGTATGTGAGCTATTTTTAGTTGTAACACGAGTCACTATTTTTCTTGAAAACTGATCTGGGTCAACCCTTTCGACTATTCGGTATATGTTCCTCAGCTTCATGGCGGTTTCGATCAAAACATGACCACGTTCACTGTAGTTCTGACAGGGGGATCTCCCTGGGGATTTAGACTTCAAGGAGGCAGGGAATTTAATGAACCAGTAATAATTGCTAAGGTAAGACAGTTCAATTATCTTTTTGCATATTATAACCAGTTTTGGAAAGTTTCTAAAGTTATTTCTAAGTAGATCTGCAGCTTTGGAGTATACCATTTATAGCACACCTGGTTTTCCTTACTTTACGATTACCTTAGTTTTGCTTTCTCCCCCGTGCTTACCTGCGTTTCTACTAGACAACGGATATCTCTTGAATGAAGATGTTTAGTTCATAAGAGCAATTTTAAAGGGAAATACATTTTATCTCTTATTTGTCTCATCTTTCGTAACTTTTCAATTACTTTACTAAGTTTAAACTCTGAAAAGACAAACTGAAACTTAGTCCAAGAGCTTGACACGGAAAAAAAAAAGCGGCTTGCCACGCCCATTTTTTAAATTTTGATTTATTTGACCGACTGTAAGAACGTCTGCTAAATTATTAGATCTAAATTCTATCAAGGAAAGTCTGTTAAACTAAACAAATGTAATAGATCTGGGAGAGCTTGTGAAAATGGGGACAAAAAATGGAAGAATTTTTAGTTTTACTAAATGATATTACTATTATTAACTATTACATTTTAATTAAAAGGTGTTCAACTCATGTCACAATACTTTTCACCGAAAAAAAAACAAAACAACTTTACAAAATAAAAGAATAATAAAATCGTAAAACAACACACATCCATTTTTGTTTCTTCCAACCCAACAAATGCCTTAAATTGTGAATGAAGATTTTTAGAAAGATATTGTATTGTAAAAAAAATAATAATAATCTAAATCTACACACATATCAGATAATTTATTGTCTCCTTATTTATAGGCTCACCTCTTCTACTTATGTAAACCCAAACTCCTGTAGTTGCTCTCTGCTTGTTATTTTATTATTCTATGAATGTCATTTCAGTTCTCATTTCTTAATCACTTGTAAATAGTAAATATTTGTGTACTCAAGGACCGCCGTGTCCTTCCCTCATCTCCAATATTCAATCTTTTATTCAAAGCATTCTCTAGCTTAAATAGCACAGATTTATACTATTATAAAAATAACTGAAGTGATACTTGAGTGTGTGAGAAATAAGACATTCTATCTATCTGAATGGACCTATCGAATTATTAACTATATTTTAATTTCGTTGCGTGAAATGTAGACTAAATAGTGAAGGTGTGGACTAACTTGTCCTCTGGGCATCACCAAATTGTTGATTAACCTCCGATTGTTTCTACCATTTAATCCCTCATTGAAACGTTTGATTTATGGGAAACTTGGTGGGTTGCCTTTATTTGGTGATAGTGGCTTTGTATTGCAGTGAAAAAAAATTGCGTGGATATAAAGCTTATAATTATATGACTGACTCTAATTGAATGTGAAATCTACATTTTAATGGTGTCTACACCGATTATTCCTTCAAAACTCTATAATAAATTGTGAAAGCTGGTTTGGGGAGCTACTGAAATAAAGCCCGATGTAGATTTAGATGCTCATGAAGAGTTATTTAGTACTAGTACCATAGTTCTTGTTTCGTTCTATGTTTGTGAAAAGGAGAGAAGATGTCTGATAACAAGTTATGCTTAGGACTTAAAAAAACCCAACTAACCCTGAAACTTGTTCTCTTGCCAAGCAATATTTATTTTTAAACCTTGTTTTTTTTTTCTCCCTTCTCACTTTCCCCCCTATCGCAATATTGTATCCGTTAGTTAATGCAGTGGGGCCAAGTTTCTTTGTGAACGTGTGTTCTGCATATCAGCTGAATATTCAAAGCTGTGGGTTATTGTTTTTTTACATTATCGAAATTTTTTTTATAGATTGAATTTCCTTAAAAACACATTAAAGGCGTTTTCTTTGTTTACAAACTGTTATCACAACTGACACATTGACACAGCTAGGATTATGGATTAAACCAATATTTATGTGTTTATTTGTATGAGGGCTTTCGCTGTTGGAATTAAGTTGATTTGGTTATTGGCACTTTATGTTACTGTTCATTATCTCGTTATACTTACATTGTGTGAACGAATGATTGATTTCTTATTGTTGAACATGAAAGCAGTTATAAAAGATCCACATTTCTCGCTTAGAATCGAACAGTCATCAGCAATGAAGGCAGGGAAGATGTAGGCTTAACACTAAGTAGCAAGATGCTATAAGGGACTCAGACTTCTTGGTTTAAGCCGCCTCGTGGTTATCAAGTTGAGTGCGCCCATATATGTTTAATGGAGGCGCGGTTTCTGCAAGCGACAAAGCGCTTGGCTTCCGAACTTGCGTCCCGGGTACGAATCTTTGTGAAGACTGGGATTTTTAATTTCAGGATCTTTGGGCGCCCCTGAGTCCAACCAGCTCTAATGGGTGCCTCTCATAAGCTGGGGAAAGGTAAAGGAGGTTGGTCATTGTGCTGGCCACAGAAACAGATGACCTTTTGCATCGTCTGCCCTATTAATCCCAAGGACTAAAATGGGCACTAAAAGTCAGATTGAACTAACTTCATAGATCTCTTAGTAGATGTCGGTAAAAAGGCATTGTTGTTTGCTCCATTCTCAAACAGGATATGTCGGCGTACCCTACCGTGTTCAAAGTTGTAAATTTAGCCCTGGTCCAAAGCCATCAGCAACGGTCTCTAGATCTTATATACATCCTACAGCTGACCCCTCTCTCTCTCTGAATTGTTCAGTAAAAAGGTCTACAGCAGTAAAACTATTTAAAACCTAGTTAACATTTGCTTATTTCTTGCTCTCATCATAGTTTCTACGTTCATGATCTCTTGCATATATTGGTACGGCGTGGCACGTGACAACATTTTACTCTTCAGTGACCTAATTAGACATTGCATTTATAATACTCACCGACACTTTCAAACCTCGTAGTCAGCAGACGTGAGTTTACTTCCCTCAAAAATAAAGGTGACATTTCTTAAACATTGACCATGGGATGGCGGGAGATCAGATGAAAGGATTTATGAAAACAATGCAAATACTTCTTTCTGCTGAGCCTTTGCGCCCCCGCCCCCCTCCCCCCTTTGACGTCCAGGTAGTTAAGATGCTGAGACAATGAAAAATAAAAAAAAAAAATCTGTGGCGAACTGCTGGCATACTCTTGGTTGAAGTTTGTGAGACAGTCGTCTTGTTGACAAATCTGGGTTACAGCAACGCCTTACGGTGTAACATTTAGTAACGTGTAACATTAAGCACTGAGACGACGCCACCTCCCGCCTCTCTACATCATTTTCTCGTTACTCGTCTCTGATTAAGTGACAGTTACAAAAAATGGAATATAAAAAGGGGGAAGGAGCGAATGAAGTAGTATAAACGCTCATATATGTAGGGCAGGAGCAATGTGCTTACGATGTTAATATTGGGAGGGGTAGAGGACTTATTATCTTCTTGAAGACTTTTTCATGATTGAGGGAGTTTGATGAATACGTCTAATTTTATTATGTAAAACAAATAATCCATGCCATAATAGACTGCTAGTGAGGACATAAGAAAGTTGATTTTACGACCTGGTTTGTCTTGTTTTTACTTTCTGTTCTGTGTGACGCGATCTTCTCAAGTTGGTGGCCGCGTCTGTTATGTATTCATCTCTCCATCCACTAACAGAACCGCTAATGGTTACTGCCTCGAGATCTGGTGGGTATAGTTCGTAATACTTGGACCGTAAAGCCTTTTCAGGTCTCCCCTCCCCTTCCAGACACACTTTTGTTATCTAAACCAAAAGGGATTTGTGGGGGGGGGGGGGTGTCGTGTTTTTATAGCAGAATGATACAAGGCGCAATGAATACAGCGGGAATAGCTATTACAAAATAGAAGCCGAATTCTTCAGGCGACGTAAGACGGAAATACTTGTGTTTTGTTCCAGAAAAACTGTCGCATTCTTTTTTAGGTGGGGGAAATGGAGTTAGGGAGTGGGGTTACTTCATGGCCTTAGATTGGTGGGAGGGGAATGCTAGGTGGTCGAATGTAAACAAACCTTACTCTAGGTTTCGTGTCAATGATTCAGTAGTGTGCCTCCGTGCACTGAAACCATGTGGTCACTATAAGAAAATGTGTGAAGTACGTTGGACTCTGTGTGTGTGTGTTTATTGTTTTCTCCGTTGGCTCATAAAATGTACACTTCCTAGAGCTTAACTATATTTCTCCGGAAAACTGTTAATTAGCTAGGTTGTTAGAAACACGCAATTCATTGTTTGATACGCGTGTAACTTCTGGGAACAGGTGTTCACATTCAGGCTAGGGCTAGTCTCAACACTTGCTGTTCACACACACAGAAAGAAAAATCAAAATGAAAAAACAAACAAACAGAAGATGATAAGGTATGGAGAAATTCTAGTTGATTATCAAAACAGACACAAAAATGACGAGCTCCCACCCTTGTTAATGTTAATACGATGTCGATGCAAAGTCCCCTGAGACCTTTTGACCAATTGAAAAAGCTGAAATGAAAGACTTCTCTGTATGGTTGGCCCTGTCAATAGGAAGGTTATTTCAACTTTAATTCTAATTCGTTATTTGATGTCGTGTGTTCAAAGAAACACTTTTTAATGTTCTCTTCTTCCGACTGACGCCGAAACTCATTCACCCTAGAGAGTACTTCATGTTCCTGCGATGTACTACCACTATGTTGGAAAGGCAGTCCTTTTGAAAACAGTTGGCAGTTTTGATATAAAGTGGACATAATAGAAAGTAGAAAAATCTAATTTATAATATAGCCATATATGCGTTTTATATACTCCAAATATTGTTTCACAAAACTATATTTTTCAATATTAAAAATTTTAAATGTAATCTTTCTTTTAATAAACTGCATGTATTTTAATTTAAAGTCAGTTAAACATTATGGATCCTTTTCTGTGATATCTCAAGTTGTGTGTTTTCTAAAGAACACTTCTTACTCCTTGTATTCGTCATTAGATATTTCTTTTATAATATCTATACTTTAAATTGATACACCCAGGTCTAGAAATAAATTTCACATCGGGGTCTGCTTCTATCTTCTAAGCGTCGCAGCAGTTAGCGAGTCAGTTATTAATTGGCAAACATTCCTTGCCAAGACCTATGCTGACACTTATTGTTAACTTGTGTTTGTAGTAAAACCACCTGATGCTGATGGTACAACACTGTCTGTTGATGTCTGTACTAATTACCGGAAGTATTTTTTTTTACTACAATTAGGAGCTTTTGAGGTAATATATATTTTAGGATATCCTCATAACTAAAACACTGTGGCACACAGACAGCCTTCATTTAAAGTAATTAGGCTCTGAAAAACATCAACTTGAACACAAAACAAGAACGACAAATCAAATGATGCTAGTGAACGAAGTTGGCCTGGTGGTTTGAAAAAGTTGGCCTGGTGGTTTGAAGAAGTTGGACGGGTGGTTTGAAAAAGTTGGCTTGGTGGCTTGAAGAAGTTGGCCTGGTGGTTTGAAAAAGTTGGCTTGGTGGCTTGAAGAAGTTGGCCTGGTGGTTTGAAGAAGTTGGCTTGGTGGCTTGAAGAAGTTGGACGGGTGGTTTGAAGAAGTTGGCTTGGTGGCTTGAAGAATTGCTGGGCTACATAACACCCTCGTTAACTGCGAGCCTGAGAAACATGACCTTTGCATCGCCTGCTCTCTAGATTGTAAGGTCAGAAACTTGACTAGAAATAAGTGTGCTGTTGTCGTGAATCATCCAGCCGCCAAGTCTTGATTAGTTGAACATAGAAAAGATTATTGCTCAAATTAAATTATTTGATTGAAATACATTTCTGAATAATTGATACATTTACCACAACAACAAAAAAGATTTAAAGAAATTAGATCCGAAAATGGGTCTAAATTTTAATTTATAATTTATTGTGTTGTTCCATTGATAGTTCTGTTTTTGAAGCTTGGCTGATTCGCTTTCAGTTGAGCATTGAATTTATTGTGTTGTTCCATTGATAGTTCTGTTTCTGAAGCTTGGCTGATTCGCTTTCAGTTGAGCATTGAATTTATTGTGTTTTTCCATTGATAGTTCTGTTTTTGAAGCTTGGCTGATTCGCTTTCAGTTGAGCATTGATTTTAGACTTATATTATAATGAAACCTTAATAAATCTGTATATATGAAATATATATTCGTTTTAATAGACATCTCATCTATTATCATCGCTCCGCATCCATAAATCCCTTCCTTACAACCAGTTAGCAACTAGGAAATGCAGTGAACTGACCAAATTGTTTTGATGAACTGCAAGGGGAAAGGTAGAAAGATATAAATAGATGTTTCTAAATCTATACAATGTGTATCGTTATCAGAAAAAAAAGCAGTAGAAATGGACGTATAGTACGCATAGCAGCCACACTTGACATGCTGATCTAGACACAGAATAGATTGAAAGCTGTTCCTAGTTAGACAGAATAGATTTAATTATTTATCGCTTGACGAAAGTTTCTATGTTCAGTGGATTTAATGAGTTCTATAGGCCACAGTCATTGAATGTTTTTTTTTTTTATTTCATCTCAAGAGTAGTTCTTCATCATGTGTGTAAGTTGACATAGTTATTGACTTAACGCTTGAAAATATTTAAACACTTTATTTTTAGCCTAATGTTAACACTACTATCGGGGGGCACATTCCGCAACTTTTTTCCCCCTTATTTCTTCTGTCTACACAATATTAATTAATTCCTTCTTCATTTTCATTTATATATGCAAATTACCCCCCCCTTTTTTTTTTTAAAATGTCCACCTTGTTCTACTATCTGGCTAACTCATGCTGGATTAAGACCTCGCGAATCTTTTAATCATCGGCCTAGAGCCCAGCCGTAACTCACGGTGTCGCAGATAGACAAATAGGCAGAGACTGCTGGTCAAACACTGGCCCTGACCATTGCGACTTTGCGTAATTGTTGTCTTGGGGGAATGCAAACAACACCAGGTCGCCAGCGGTGGTAGCCAAATGCCCTTGACCACCTTCTGCCTGGACGGAGCGGGGTGAAGTGTGACACCTGTAATACAAGAAAAAAAAAAGAGGGCAGCAGGTCAATGGCTGGACAGTTGACCGTTTCTACGTCACTTGTGTGACCTGAGATGAACTGTACAATCGTTAGCTTTTGACCTAGCTATGACTTGATGTTGATTAATTAAACCCAGTTTATCAGCAATTCATATTAATTATATCCGTAGTTTTATCGTAATGGATATTAATCGAATTTGGTGGTTGAAATAAATTTAGTTGCCGATTGAAGTTGTGGACTGAACAGTCTACAGTACCATATTGAACTTTAAAAAGTTATCAAAGTACGAAGAACTATACTAAAGATACTATATAAGAAATCTTTTTACTTTCTATGTTTACCCTATATATCCGAAATTTCAATGAATATAATATTGTTAATAAGCAAATTTGTGTTTGATGGCATTTATACAGGTCGGTCTGTAGCATACATATATGCATACTGAGTTGACTTGTTTTTAAACTAATTTGAATAGTACATTATGTGGTCCATTCTGAGCATATTGAATATATGGAAAAACACAAATGAAGAGTTTACTTCTATCTGTGCTACTTCCATCAAGCGATGGGCTTTTTTTTTACCAACTTGCCACACTGTCAGTCTGTACACGTCATCTCCAACCCTGCAGATAGTCCTCACACTTCCATTCGAATGACTTGACAAAGTGGTCCTTCCGTTCGCTTGCCGCCCTTGTCAAAACATTGGTTCTCAAATGGCGCAATGATTGCAATTTGTTGACACTATGTATGTTTGGATAGAGCATCTAGCAGACTCCTAACACCCCGCTTCAAAATACATATTGCAGCGTGTTATTTTCTATAGGACCTTGTATTTGACCACATTCACTCAATGAAGTCCTCTCCTCACATCTCAGACCTTGGTACTGGAACGTGCACTGCTTTGAAGATCAAGATTTGTTCTCCCCCATTGTACCAGGTACATGTGACCAAACACCTGTACCATTGCAATGACCACAGTAAAGTAGTCTCCGCTTAGGTTCATTGTGCTAATTATGATAAGAATCCTTAGGCTCCTTATACAATAGTTTGAGTTCAACCGTTTCCATTCAGTCCAACTGTTGTGAGGGTAAGATAATGATAGACAAGTAGTGAAACTTAGCTTGCCAGGCGTTTGATGTAGAGCCCTTTTTTTTGAAAATACCAACCTTAAAGAAGCCACAATTCAGCAAGGAATATAGGTAGTACCTGATGGGAGAATGGTATGTCTGTGGCCCCCCCCCCCCCGTATGGTCACTGTTTTAGTAGCCTCCTGACTAAACCAAAGCTTCTATTTAGACTTTACTTAACACAAACTAGCCCATCTGCTCACTGTGTTACATACACAGGAGTTTTAACATGCTTATATCAACTAACTCGTCTGTCTGGTTACAAAATGTGTACACGTTATTTTGCACAAATATTTCTTTTACCCGACAACACAAGAAGCATTAAAAAAGTAACCAGTTAATTCATCAACTATTAGTAATGAATTATTCTGTTTGGCATTTTGAACAAGGGAAAGAAATCGTACTTGACATTTGTGGTGGTATACAGTCGAGAAAGCTCTAAACAAAAACAATTGTTAATAATATTTTTAATCGCAAAGTTTTATTATGTCTAGTTGACTGATCTAAGCTGAATTGTCTAGTTGACTGATCTAA
>JADKLZ010028729.1:0-10932 GCA_021533235.1 Biomphalaria straminea | reverse complement strand
GCTCTAATGGGTACCTGACATTAGTTGGGGAAAAGTAAAGGCGGTTGGTCGTTGTGCTGGCCACATGACACCATCGTTAACCGTGGGCCACAGAATCAGATGACCTTTACATCATCTGCCCTATAGACCACTAGGTCTAAAAGGGGAACTTTACTTTTTTTACTTTACTAAGCAACACATAAATTAGTTGATGTAAAATACAGATATTGGCAACTAACTCAACTGAATGTGGAAAGTAGCTTGATCTATGAAACTGGTAATTTCCAGTGACAAGACAAGTTATGTAGGTAAACATTAATTGTGACAAATCAGAATTGAATAGCTATTTTACTTTATAAATTGCAGATTTTCCTTCTAAAAAAAGATTTATTAGTCAAAATTTTTTTAAGGCGACTAATGTAGTGCGAGTTGGTAAGAAGATCACAACTGGTAATGTCTATACCAAGGGTCATGTCCATGGTTACATACCTATTTTATGCAAAGAATAGTTTGAGAAAAGCTGTTTTCGTTAAAAAAATAAGCATAAAGTGAAAGCCAATAGATTTATGCTAATGCTATGATTTTAATAATTACAATATATTACATGTAATAAACAATGCTATAATTTGCAACTTGTTTAATGCATATAAATAGCATCGTGATATGACTAACTATAACTAAATGTCTGATATCATATGCATGTGCTAATTTTAATTATCACTGAAAGGGTTACCAAGGCCATGGTGGCATGCAGCTGGCCTCATGACTTACGTACCCCAGCCCCAAAGTCTAAGGGCAGGGTCAAAGAAATACTGAATTAATGATTAAAAAAATTATTACAATAACTGAATGCTTAGACAGTTAATTATCACAATCATATTGTAATCAAGATCTAATAATAATAAGCTATAGATGGTAGTGTGGTATGTGTGCTGGACTTGTTTGGTCAACTCGATGGTCTCAGGTTCATATCTTGCTCAAGTAGATAGATTATCTTCAACTCTGAATGTATGTTAGAAACATGTAAACATTTTACAAACAAACCTAAATATATTGATTATCGTACATGATATTGATACATGAAAAAAAAATTAAGAGTAACAGAACAAAATGTCACATACTGACATAGTCATAGAAATAAAATCAATAAGAATTTAAATATAGATCTAAATAATATTTATAATATTTTAATAATGATATTAACTATTTAAATAAAAATAAAATGTTATTAACTTATTATACTTATAATGACTTATATATGCTAGATTATCATTTTATCTTAGAATATGATAGATCATAGTATGTAATTAACTTTAATTAAGTCTAAGTAATAAGACAATAAGTTATAAGTAAGATGATAGATCTAGAATTCAATCTAGATTTCTACTTTTCTAGATGATAGTAGACTGTAGACTTAAGTAGATCTAGATTGACTAGTAGATTGACTAGAAAATGATTCTAGATTCTACATATTCATATAATGATGATATTTACCCATTATTTGGGATAGATAAGACGATGCATTCACGGCTGAAATGTTAAAGAATAGTTAATGTCCTTTAAAATCTAGGTATGACTATTTTCGTTTAGAATATTGTTGAACAAATGTTTAGATATCTAGATAGATCTATGTGATTGTCCATCTCATGTCGATCCTATAGTTTACAGTTGCTAACTTGACACCGGAAGTAAAATTTATTTAATAATGCCCTATTTAATTTACTATTCATTTCATTCGTTTTATTCTTTTGTAGAATATAAGAAAACATAGTAATAAACTAGATCTATATAAAACTGTCTTATTGAAATAATTTCTTTTCTTATTTATTATTTCTGTATATTATAGTTTTGACTCTTAATGACTTAAATAGATTTATATCTAGGGTCTAAATTTGATTTAAAAAATATTTTAATGTACATCTATCGTCTATATAATATATGTTTCGGAACTTTGCCTTCTGATTCAGAGCATACCTTGAGATCGAAGGGATCGTGTAGAAAGATTTATTACAATAAAATTACGCCCTTCAGCTTGTAACTAAGCGTTTTTTTTTAAATTTAAAATCAAAAATTAAATTTAAGTGTTAAAGTTATTTCATAGATATGTCTAAACAATTTTAAAAATTCAAGAAAGTATGTGAGCTATTTTTAGTTGTAACACGAGTCACTATTTTTCTTGAAAACTGATCTGGGTCAACCCTTTCGACTATTCGGTATATGTTCCTCAGCTTCATGGCGGTTTCGATCAAAACATGACCACGTTCACTGTAGTTCTGACAGGGGGATCTCCCTGGGGATTTAGACTTCAAGGAGGCAGGGAATTTAATGAACCAGTAATAATTGCTAAGGTAAGACAGTTCAATTATCTTTTTGCATATTATAACCAGTTTTGGAAAGTTTCTAAAGTTATTTCTAAGTAGATCTGCAGCTTTGGAGTATACCATTTATAGCACACCTGGTTTTCCTTACTTTACGATTACCTTAGTTTTGCTTTCTCCCCCGTGCTTACCTGCGTTTCTACTAGACAACGGATATCTCTTGAATGAAGATGTTTAGTTCATAAGAGCAATTTTAAAGGGAAATACATTTTATCTCTTATTTGTCTCATCTTTCGTAACTTTTCAATTACTTTACTAAGTTTAAACTCTGAAAAGACAAACTGAAACTTAGTCCAAGAGCTTGACACGGAAAAAAAAAGCGGCTTGCCACGCCCATTTTTTAAATTTTGATTTATTTGACCGACTGTAAGAACGTCTGCTAAATTATTAGATCTAAATTCTATCAAGGAAAGTCTGTTAAACTAAACAAATGTAATAGATCTGGGAGAGCTTGTGAAAATGGGGACAAAAAATGGAAGAATTTTTAGTTTTACTAAATGATATTACTATTATTAACTATTACATTTTAATTAAAAGGTGTTCAACTCATGTCACAATACTTTTCACCGAAAAAAAAAACAAAACAACTTTACAAAATAAAAGAATAATAAAATCGTAAAACAACACACATCCATTTTTGTTTCTTCCAACCCAACAAATGCCTTAAATTGTGAATGAAGATTTTTAGAAAGATATTGTATTGTAAAAAAAATAATAATAATCTAAATCTACACACATATCAGATAATTTATTGTCTCCTTATTTATAGGCTCACCTCTTCTACTTATGTAAACCCAAACTCCTGTAGTTGCTCTCTGCTTGTTATTTTATTATTCTATGAATGTCATTTCAGTTCTCATTTCTTAATCACTTGTAAATAGTAAATATTTGTGTACTCAAGGACCGCCGTGTCCTTCCCTCATCTCCAATATTCAATCTTTTATTCAAAGCATTCTCTAGCTTAAATAGCACAGATTTATACTATTATAAAAATAACTGAAGTGATACTTGAGTGTGTGAGAAATAAGACATTCTATCTATCTGAATGGACCTATCGAATTATTAACTATATTTTAATTTCGTTGCGTGAAATGTAGACTAAATAGTGAAGGTGTGGACTAACTTGTCCTCTGGGCATCACCAAATTGTTGATTAACCTCCGATTGTTTCTACCATTTAATCCCTCATTGAAACGTTTGATTTATGGGAAACTTGGTGGGTTGCCTTTATTTGGTGATAGTGGCTTTGTATTGCAGTGAAAAAAAATTGCGTGGATATAAAGCTTATAATTATATGACTGACTCTAATTGAATGTGAAATCTACATTTTAATGGTGTCTACACCGATTATTCCTTCAAAACTCTATAATAAATTGTGAAAGCTGGTTTGGGGAGCTACTGAAATAAAGCCCGATGTAGATTTAGATGCTCATGAAGAGTTATTTAGTACTAGTACCATAGTTCTTGTTTCGTTCTATGTTTGTGAAAAGGAGAGAAGATGTCTGATAACAAGTTATGCTTAGGACTTAAAAAAACCCAACTAACCCTGAAACTTGTTCTCTTGCCAAGCAATATTTATTTTTAAACCTTGTTTTTTTTTTCTCCCTTCTCACTTTCCCCCCTATCGCAATATTGTATCCGTTAGTTAATGCAGTGGGGCCAAGTTTCTTTGTGAACGTGTGTTCTGCATATCAGCTGAATATTCAAAGCTGTGGGTTATTGTTTTTTTACATTATCGAAATTTTTTTTATAGATTGAATTTCCTTAAAAACACATTAAAGGCGTTTTCTTTGTTTACAAACTGTTATCACAACTGACACATTGACACAGCTAGGATTATGGATTAAACCAATATTTATGTGTTTATTTGTATGAGGGCTTTCGCTGTTGGAATTAAGTTGATTTGGTTATTGGCACTTTATGTTACTGTTCATTATCTCGTTATACTTACATTGTGTGAACGAATGATTGATTTCTTATTGTTGAACATGAAAGCAGTTATAAAAGATCCACATTTCTCGCTTAGAATCGAACAGTCATCAGCAATGAAGGCAGGGAAGATGTAGGCTTAACACTAAGTAGCAAGATGCTATAAGGGACTCAGACTTCTTGGTTTAAGCCGCCTCGTGGTTATCAAGTTGAGTGCGCCCATATATGTTTAATGGAGGCGCGGTTTCTGCAAGCGACAAAGCGCTTGGCTTCCGAACTTGCGTCCCGGGTACGAATCTTTGTGAAGACTGGGATTTTTAATTTCAGGATCTTTGGGCGCCCCTGAGTCCAACCAGCTCTAATGGGTGCCTCTCATAAGCTGGGGAAAGGTAAAGGAGGTTGGTCATTGTGCTGGCCACAGAAACAGATGACCTTTTGCATCGTCTGCCCTATTAATCCCAAGGACTAAAATGGGCACTAAAAGTCAGATTGAACTAACTTCATAGATCTCTTAGTAGATGTCGGTAAAAAGGCATTGTTGTTTGCTCCATTCTCAAACAGGATATGTCGGCGTACCCTACCGTGTTCAAAGTTGTAAATTTAGCCCTGGTCCAAAGCCATCAGCAACGGTCTCTAGATCTTATATACATCCTACAGCTGACCCCTCTCTCTCTCTGAATTGTTCAGTAAAAAGGTCTACAGCAGTAAAACTATTTAAAACCTAGTTAACATTTGCTTATTTCTTGCTCTCATCATAGTTTCTACGTTCATGATCTCTTGCATATATTGGTACGGCGTGGCACGTGACAACATTTTACTCTTCAGTGACCTAATTAGACATTGCATTTATAATACTCACCGACACTTTCAAACCTCGTAGTCAGCAGACGTGAGTTTACTTCCCTCAAAAATAAAGGTGACATTTCTTAAACATTGACCATGGGATGGCGGGAGATCAGATGAAAGGATTTATGAAAACAATGCAAATACTTCTTTCTGCTGAGCCTTTGCGCCCCCGCCCCCCTCCCCCCTTTGACGTCCAGGTAGTTAAGATGCTGAGACAATGAAAAATAAAAAAAAAAAATCTGTGGCGAACTGCTGGCATACTCTTGGTTGAAGTTTGTGAGACAGTCGTCTTGTTGACAAATCTGGGTTACAGCAACGCCTTACGGTGTAACATTTAGTAACGTGTAACATTAAGCACTGAGACGACGCCACCTCCCGCCTCTCTACATCATTTTCTCGTTACTCGTCTCTGATTAAGTGACAGTTACAAAAAATGGAATATAAAAAGGGGGAAGGAGCGAATGAAGTAGTATAAACGCTCATATATGTAGGGCAGGAGCAATGTGCTTACGATGTTAATATTGGGAGGGGTAGAGGACTTATTATCTTCTTGAAGACTTTTTCATGATTGAGGGAGTTTGATGAATACGTCTAATTTTATTATGTAAAACAAATAATCCATGCCATAATAGACTGCTAGTGAGGACATAAGAAAGTTGATTTTACGACCTGGTTTGTCTTGTTTTTACTTTCTGTTCTGTGTGACGCGATCTTCTCAAGTTGGTGGCCGCGTCTGTTATGTATTCATCTCTCCATCCACTAACAGAACCGCTAATGGTTACTGCCTCGAGATCTGGTGGGTATAGTTCGTAATACTTGGACCGTAAAGCCTTTTCAGGTCTCCCCTCCCCTTCCAGACACACTTTTGTTATCTAAACCAAAAGGGATTTGTGGGGGGGGGGGGGTGTCGTGTTTTTATAGCAGAATGATACAAGGCGCAATGAATACAGCGGGAATAGCTATTACAAAATAGAAGCCGAATTCTTCAGGCGACGTAAGACGGAAATACTTGTGTTTTGTTCCAGAAAAACTGTCGCATTCTTTTTTAGGTGGGGGAAATGGAGTTAGGGAGTGGGGTTACTTCATGGCCTTAGATTGGTGGGAGGGGAATGCTAGGTGGTCGAATGTAAACAAACCTTACTCTAGGTTTCGTGTCAATGATTCAGTAGTGTGCCTCCGTGCACTGAAACCATGTGGTCACTATAAGAAAATGTGTGAAGTACGTTGGACTCTGTGTGTGTGTGTTTATTGTTTTCTCCGTTGGCTCATAAAATGTACACTTCCTAGAGCTTAACTATATTTCTCCGGAAAACTGTTAATTAGCTAGGTTGTTAGAAACACGCAATTCATTGTTTGATACGCGTGTAACTTCTGGGAACAGGTGTTCACATTCAGGCTAGGGCTAGTCTCAACACTTGCTGTTCACACACACAGAAAGAAAAATCAAAATGAAAAAACAAACAAACAGAAGATGATAAGGTATGGAGAAATTCTAGTTGATTATCAAAACAGACACAAAAATGACGAGCTCCCACCCTTGTTAATGTTAATACGATGTCGATGCAAAGTCCCCTGAGACCTTTTGACCAATTGAAAAAGCTGAAATGAAAGACTTCTCTGTATGGTTGGCCCTGTCAATAGGAAGGTTATTTCAACTTTAATTCTAATTCGTTATTTGATGTCGTGTGTTCAAAGAAACACTTTTTAATGTTCTCTTCTTCCGACTGACGCCGAAACTCATTCACCCTAGAGAGTACTTCATGTTCCTGCGATGTACTACCACTATGTTGGAAAGGCAGTCCTTTTGAAAACAGTTGGCAGTTTTGATATAAAGTGGACATAATAGAAAGTAGAAAAATCTAATTTATAATATAGCCATATATGCGTTTTATATACTCCAAATATTGTTTCACAAAACTATATTTTTCAATATTAAAAATTTTAAATGTAATCTTTCTTTTAATAAACTGCATGTATTTTAATTTAAAGTCAGTTAAACATTATGGATCCTTTTCTGTGATATCTCAAGTTGTGTGTTTTCTAAAGAACACTTCTTACTCCTTGTATTCGTCATTAGATATTTCTTTTATAATATCTATACTTTAAATTGATACACCCAGGTCTAGAAATAAATTTCACATCGGGGTCTGCTTCTATCTTCTAAGCGTCGCAGCAGTTAGCGAGTCAGTTATTAATTGGCAAACATTCCTTGCCAAGACCTATGCTGACACTTATTGTTAACTTGTGTTTGTAGTAAAACCACCTGATGCTGATGGTACAACACTGTCTGTTGATGTCTGTACTAATTACCGGAAGTATTTTTTTTTACTACAATTAGGAGCTTTTGAGGTAATATATATTTTAGGATATCCTCATAACTAAAACACTGTGGCACACAGACAGCCTTCATTTAAAGTAATTAGGCTCTGAAAAACATCAACTTGAACACAAAACAAGAACGACAAATCAAATGATGCTAGTGAACGAAGTTGGCCTGGTGGTTTGAAAAAGTTGGCCTGGTGGTTTGAAGAAGTTGGACGGGTGGTTTGAAAAAGTTGGCTTGGTGGCTTGAAGAAGTTGGCCTGGTGGTTTGAAAAAGTTGGCTTGGTGGCTTGAAGAAGTTGGCCTGGTGGTTTGAAGAAGTTGGCTTGGTGGCTTGAAGAAGTTGGACGGGTGGTTTGAAGAAGTTGGCTTGGTGGCTTGAAGAATTGCTGGGCTACATAACACCCTCGTTAACTGCGAGCCTGAGAAACATGACCTTTGCATCGCCTGCTCTCTAGATTGTAAGGTCAGAAACTTGACTAGAAATAAGTGTGCTGTTGTCGTGAATCATCCAGCCGCCAAGTCTTGATTAGTTGAACATAGAAAAGATTATTGCTCAAATTAAATTATTTGATTGAAATACATTTCTGAATAATTGATACATTTACCACAACAACAAAAAAGATTTAAAGAAATTAGATCCGAAAATGGGTCTAAATTTTAATTTATAATTTATTGTGTTGTTCCATTGATAGTTCTGTTTTTGAAGCTTGGCTGATTCGCTTTCAGTTGAGCATTGAATTTATTGTGTTGTTCCATTGATAGTTCTGTTTCTGAAGCTTGGCTGATTCGCTTTCAGTTGAGCATTGAATTTATTGTGTTTTTCCATTGATAGTTCTGTTTTTGAAGCTTGGCTGATTCGCTTTCAGTTGAGCATTGATTTTAGACTTATATTATAATGAAACCTTAATAAATCTGTATATATGAAATATATATTCGTTTTAATAGACATCTCATCTATTATCATCGCTCCGCATCCATAAATCCCTTCCTTACAACCAGTTAGCAACTAGGAAATGCAGTGAACTGACCAAATTGTTTTGATGAACTGCAAGGGGAAAGGTAGAAAGATATAAATAGATGTTTCTAAATCTATACAATGTGTATCGTTATCAGAAAAAAAAGCAGTAGAAATGGACGTATAGTACGCATAGCAGCCACACTTGACATGCTGATCTAGACACAGAATAGATTGAAAGCTGTTCCTAGTTAGACAGAATAGATTTAATTATTTATCGCTTGACGAAAGTTTCTATGTTCAGTGGATTTAATGAGTTCTATAGGCCACAGTCATTGAATGTTTTTTTTTTTTTATTTCATCTCAAGAGTAGTTCTTCATCATGTGTGTAAGTTGACATAGTTATTGACTTAACGCTTGAAAATATTTAAACACTTTATTTTTAGCCTAATGTTAACACTACTATCGGGGGGCACATTCCGCAACTTTTTTCCCCCTTATTTCTTCTGTCTACACAATATTAATTAATTCCTTCTTCATTTTCATTTATATATGCAAATTACCCCCCCCTTTTTTTTTTTAAAATGTCCACCTTGTTCTACTATCTGGCTAACTCATGCTGGATTAAGACCTCGCGAATCTTTTAATCATCGGCCTAGAGCCCAGCCGTAACTCACGGTGTCGCAGATAGACAAATAGGCAGAGACTGCTGGTCAAACACTGGCCCTGACCATTGCGACTTTGCGTAATTGTTGTCTTGGGGGAATGCAAACAACACCAGGTCGCCAGCGGTGGTAGCCAAATGCCCTTGACCACCTTCTGCCTGGACGGAGCGGGGTGAAGTGTGACACCTGTAATACAAGAAAAAAAAAAAGAGGGCAGCAGGTCAATGGCTGGACAGTTGACCGTTTCTACGTCACTTGTGTGACCTGAGATGAACTGTACAATCGTTAGCTTTTGACCTAGCTATGACTTGATGTTGATTAATTAAACCCAGTTTATCAGCAATTCATATTAATTATATCCGTAGTTTTATCGTAATGGATATTAATCGAATTTGGTGGTTGAAATAAATTTAGTTGCCGATTGAAGTTGTGGACTGAACAGTCTACAGTACCATATTGAACTTTAAAAAGTTATCAAAGTACGAAGAACTATACTAAAGATACTATATAAGAAATCTTTTTACTTTCTATGTTTACCCTATATATCCGAAATTTCAATGAATATAATATTGTTAATAAGCAAATTTGTGTTTGATGGCATTTATACAGGTCGGTCTGTAGCATACATATATGCATACTGAGTTGACTTGTTTTTAAACTAATTTGAATAGTACATTATGTGGTCCATTCTGAGCATATTGAATATATGGAAAAACACAAATGAAGAGTTTACTTCTATCTGTGCTACTTCCATCAAGCGATGGGCTTTTTTTTTACCAACTTGCCACACTGTCAGTCTGTACACGTCATCTCCAACCCTGCAGATAGTCCTCACACTTCCATTCGAATGACTTGACAAAGTGGTCCTTCCGTTCGCTTGCCGCCCTTGTCAAAACATTGGTTCTCAAATGGCGCAATGATTGCAATTTGTTGACACTATGTATGTTTGGATAGAGCATCTAGCAGACTCCTAACACCCCGCTTCAAAATACATATTGCAGCGTGTTATTTTCTATAGGACCTTGTATTTGACCACATTCACTCAATGAAGTCCTCTCCTCACATCTCAGACCTTGGTACTGGAACGTGCACTGCTTTGAAGATCAAGATTTGTTCTCCCCCATTGTACCAGGTACATGTGACCAAACACCTGTACCATTGCAATGACCACAGTAAAGTAGTCTCCGCTTAGGTTCATTGTGCTAATTATGATAAGAATCCTTAGGCTCCTTATACAATAGTTTGAGTTCAACCGTTTCCATTCAGTCCAACTGTTGTGAGGGTAAGATAATGATAGACAAGTAGTGAAACTTAGCTTGCCAGGCGTTTGATGTAGAGCCCTTTTTTTTGAAAATACCAACCTTAAAGAAGCCACAATTCAGCAAGGAATATAGGTAGTACCTGATGGGAGAATGGTATGTCTGTGGCCCCCCCCCCCCCGTATGGTCACTGTTTTAGTAGCCTCCTGACTAAACCAAAGCTTCTATTTAGACTTTACTTAACACAAACTAGCCCATCTGCTCACTGTGTTACATACACAGGAGTTTTAACATGCTTATATCAACTAACTCGTCTGTCTGGTTACAAAATGTGTACACGTTATTTTGCACAAATATTTCTTTTACCCGACAACACAAGAAGCATTAAAAAAGTAACCAGTTAATTCATCAACTATTAGTAATGAATTATTCTGTTTGGCATTTTGAACAAGGGAAAGAAATCGTACTTGACATTTGTGGTGGTATACAGTCGAGAAAGCTCTAAACAAAAACAATTGTTAATAATATTTTTAATCGCAAAGTTTTATTATGTCTAGTTGACTGATCTAAGCTGAATTGTCTAGTTGACTGATCTAA
>JADKLZ010028721.1:0-11030 GCA_021533235.1 Biomphalaria straminea | reverse complement strand
TTTTGTTGGACTAGCTCTATTGAGCTATAACCCAATATTAAAAGGTTAGTTACTACAGTCACTGCAATTCAGCTTTGAGATGGAATACACGACATATTTATTTGTTAGTCTGGTGATCTTAATGATACTTAATGTTTTTTTTCCCCTCAGACCTAACTGTCTGTAAAATATTTGTATATTTTGTCTATTGACAAAGTCATATTTATAAATCTTAAACTTTGATATTATATAACAATTAAAATACAAAACAGTATGAGTAATGTATATTACAGATGTCAAAATATGAATCTAAATGGTTGCTAAACATTAAAACAAAACTTACATGTGTCCAGAATATTTTTGATTAATATATGGGTAGTATTTTTGCTTCTAACACTGCCAGCTTCAACAAGTCCGAATCCCAAGTCCATGACTGAAAATAATCATATAATTTCATACAACTTCATTAACATACTTATATCAAGGATTGGGATACATAAACTCAGAGGCGGCCCCCGTCGGAGTCGGATCCCTGTCAGATCCGCCTATTCGCAAGATGTTTCGGATGTTCTTTCTAAGTTGAAAATAATTAACTTCTCGCTGGACGACGAAGGGTGGCGAGCAGGGTATAAACCTGCCTTATCTTGATGTTTGCGCACTAGACTTTAGTTCGGATATATCGTTGGTCCCTGGCTCAATTCCTGTATGCTCACATCCTTGAACTATCGCAATATTTTTGAAAGAACAGTAAAGGTTAAATCATATTTTCAAAAGCCTTAAGTGTTTTTTTTTATCTAACCGTGACGGACAGACCAACCAACAGTCAAAACGCACAAAAATATGCTTCTTTCATTCTACTCGGGGGCACTAAACAATTTTTTTTTAATCTGATTTTTAAGGCTATGTGGGACACTTGAGACCCTTTTTTTCATTTATTAATCAAATTACTCCAAACTTTATATGTATACTCCCTATGAATAACCATTTTAAAAAATGTGGTTAAAAATGTTTTCTTAATAATGGTTGTCATGGCAACGGCCGCCATATTGGATTTTTGAATATTGTTTTTAAATCGCTAAGGCTTTAAAACTATTTAAGCTATTGTCAAATAAAAATATGCAATGTGTAGACCAATCATTCCAAAACATTTTCTATAGAATACTTTCTAAATATAGTAAAAACTTTTTTTGTATAAATTTTTTTCTAACCTTGCTAAATTTTTTTTTACATTTTTTCAAGTATTTTATTGCAATTAAGACAAAATATTAATTCAAACTTTAAAAAATGTTCTATAGAAGTTGTTGTACTTGGTATAAATAATAAGCTGGACAAGTTTGATTGAATTATATGCAGAATTAGTGAAGGAGTAGTAAAAAAGTGAATAAAAATAGTATTTTGAGAAAATTGAAAAAAAGGAGAAAAATTTATATAAAACTAATGTATATACCATACAAAAAAAATATAAAAAAATAAATAATTATTTGCCAATCATGAAAGTTATATTTTTATGTCCAGAAATGATTGGGCTATTTAAATTAGGTTAAAACTGTAAATCGAAATTTTAGACCTTTTTACCCAAATTTAGTGTCCCACATAGCCTTAAAAAAAAATTATGAAATTAGTTTAGAATCATGTTATTGCCGGGCTTTACGCTAGTACACGAAAGTCGCTGCTAAAAGTTCATTTTAAAAAATGTGCGTGATATCTAACTGTGAAGAGCATTTCTTACTGTAACATTTCCTCCCTAAACATTTTTTAAAAAAAAATCTGATTTTTTTTTTAATTTAAGAAATTAGTTTAGAATCATGTCATTGCCGGGCTTTACGCTAGTACACGAAAATCGCTGCTAAAAGTTCATTTTAAAAAATGTGCGTGATATCTACATGTGAAAAGTATTTCTTATAGTAACATTTCCTCCCTTACATTTACGTAATTGTTTTAGAATTGGTGTTTTGTTATTGAAAAATCGCTTGCATAATTAATTTTATAAATTAAACGGTTCGCTTTTAGAAAACTAAAAGTAGCCATTGCACCTAAACTTTTCAAGCCGCATTTAATGGTGAAATAATATTTTTCGTATCTCTTCTAGTTTTGGCGCCCTGAGTGTGACAGACGGACAGACGGACATATTGCACAAACCTAATAGCGGCTTTTCCCCTTACGGGGGGCCGCTAAAAATATGCTTCAGTAAAGAAATATAATAGCTTTTAGGGACCCAAAACCGAAGCAAAAATTGCACTTTTCAAAAAATTGCATAATATTTTTTAGTTTTAGGCGTTTTTCACCCTGCCATATCTTAAATTATAAATATCCGATTACAGTAAAAATGGTACCGTTAGAAAGGATATTTCAAGCCCTTTATTAATATATATATTGTTTTTCCTGTAGGTTAAAAAAAAGGGTAATAATCCTTTACGCGTAACATCACCGTGCCGAATAATCGTGCTAGCGGCTGTGATCGTTTTATACCTTGTTTGAGTACGTCAACAAATGAATATTTTTTTGAACATATGTATTTTATAGAAAAATGAACGAGCTTTACCATGGTACCAATAACTAATTGATTAATAACATTGTTTTTATATAAAGAACTTTCCAAAACAAAAAACAAAATGGAATTTCTATACGATAAAGACATGTAATCGTTTAGTTAATGCCACCATCGAGAAGTCCGTCTATTATTCTTTAAGAGTGTGTAAATTTTATTTAAAAAACAAACGTAGACATGCTCCCATTTTAAGCCGAACAAGACGCATAAAATAACGATTTCGCCTGTGTGCGTAGACTGCTAGAATGTGCGAATATGCTCCTTAGCAACACATGAGCCGTTATAGAAAAATGATGTTTGTTAAATCTACATCGCATAATTTATAAGAAAAATGTCTGAGATGGGTCAATAAGATGTTAACCATTAGATATTTATTGGTTTTTCACCTTCCTTTAATCCGAATTTTAAAAAATAATTGATATCCCTACGTTAATGAAATGTTAATGTGTAACAAATCTGTAAGTATTTTTTGTTTGTAAGGGGTTATGTCTTTGAAAGTAAACCTATTTTTTTTTAAAAAGAGGACGATTTACACTTTACAGTTCATAAAAAAGTAATGGTTCAAGATATTTAATAAATAATTATAATTGTAATAAATGTAGGGCCTATAGAAACTCATCACATATTGGCTTTATCCGTTGCTAATATCAACAAATTGTGGCTTCGAATGGAGCTATTACAAAATAAAGTAGATATGGTCTTTTAACTAGATCTAGATCTATTATATAGATAAAATAGATAAAATACAACACTAAATTAAATCTATAGACATCAATACATAAAGATAAAGCCTTAAACTAGATCTAGACTCTAGACCTATATCTGAGTTCTAGACCTAGGGACTTAATATCAGATCTACTCCGAGGCTCAGTTTGGACAAATGCATATAGATCTATATAATATAGAGTCAATAGAGACTAGTACTATATCTAGATCTTGGTCTAGAGTACTCTAGAGTCTAGATCTAATCTTGGTCAAGACATCTGGAACGAGGGTCCCTCACATTATTCGTTAAAATTAAAAATCGAATAGCTTCTTTAAAACGAAGCCATATCTATAATTTAAGGTTTAGGCATAATAGCTTAGGCCGCTTCAAGTTAGGCCTATAGTTTATAGGGCAGGCTATTTAGATCTACTTTATAATACATATATATCAAGATCTAAGTCTAATTGTCTTATAATATCTAGAAAGATATCTAGATCTGGATCTATGTGTGTATGTTTTATAGTCTTTAGTTGCAATAAAAGATCTTTTATTATTAAGATGAAATAGCCCTTAATCAATAGGTATTATATTTAGAATACTGATCTCAGTTCAAAATTCTCAATATCACTCTAAGCCTCGTTAGTAGTTTTCAATTAACTAAATATCCACAAAAAAACACACCAAAGATTTGATAATATTGTTACGACCTCACCATGCGCATCGCAAGTCTGGCTAGCGCACCTCTAGTGAACGGACTATAACAAGATGTTTACAAGAGAGTAACGATTTCCGCCCAAGGCTAGAAGTGAAAAATAGAGACACTGTAGTATAATGAAGATGTTATTTGTGTACTTGTGATGTCTTATGAATAAATATATGTCTCGTTGAGTTTGCCTTGTCACTTAAGATATAACAATGGTGTCAGAAGTGGGATTATAGGCGGCTCAACGAGAGGAGGTAGGACTTGATCACAATAGCATCGTTCAAACTATTAGACCAACTCTCAGTTAAAGAACTTAGGCAGGAACTCCGTGACCGATATGAGAAGCTTGGTGGTACCAAGGAGGTGCTTACAGCTCGTCTCCGGCAAGCCTTGGTAGATGAAGAAGAAGATCCGGATGCTTATTTGTTTGAAATAGAACCGGATATTTATGAGCTCATGAGCAAGATGCATGAAGGTGTTGATGCAATGTGTAAACGAATGAACAGGATGGGGAACAAAATAGATGAAATGGTGTCACAAGTAGAAGGCCAAATAGACCAAATTGATCAAATTGAGTCGCAAGTAAAAGGAGGAATAAACTTGTTGGTGAAGGAGCCGTTGCCTGTGGACTCGTTGATGAAGAAGTTGCATGGTCAGGACTGTGGCTGCACAAACAGTGGTGACGGAGACGCTGGGGATTGGAGCGCCGTCTGTGTCTGTGTTGTAGGCAAGTCTTATGGTTGTGACTTTAAAGACGAGAAACGCGACAACGATTTCTGCGACGATCTAGAACGGAAAGAGAGAAATGAAGAAACTGAAGTCTGTTATGTTCCCGAAACGTTTGTTCCTGTTGCACCTGTTACCAGTACCTGTATGAGCCGGACAGATCAAGACAACGTTTGGTCTGCGTCTAAGCCTATTGCTGTAGACCTTAGAGACCTCTGCCTATCTGCCTGTGCTCACAAGGGAGATGTGAAGCTCGACAACTGCATTCATAACTTGAGTATGAACTGTACGTGCGACGCATCACGCAGAGAATGTGGCTGCCAAGAAAACCATCAACAGGGCATGCGTACTTCTGACATCATCATCGACATTGGCATTAATGAATGTCAGTCAACTCACTTTACATCAGAGCTGTCAAAAGGAAAACATCTTCCACTTGAACTGGAGGAGACCCACCTCCTGGACGTGAGACTGTTAGTTGAGGATGACTGTGGCACATTGGACTTGGTTTTCAACGTGGATGAAGTTGAACCTGCAGTCCCTACGAGAGACGTCTGTCGGAAGTGTCTGCTGAAACGGCGTGTCCGATCAACGGCTGTGCTGAAGAAAAATGTGCTCGACACTATCTCGTTGAGTGTCAAACGGCCACGCCATCGCCTCAACAACAGCCTGGTCAACTGGAGAAAGAGAAAGCGGTACTGGAGGAAAACAATGCGGATGGCTTTGTGGGGAACACCCTACCTGCCGCCTGTGGCTCCCACTGATCGACCTCCACCTGAACTGTCAAACCTCAGTTGCAGTGTTTTTCTTTTCGGGACGAAAAGTGTTAAGACGGGGGCAATGTTACGACCTCACCATGCGCATCGCAAGTCTGGCTAGCGCACCTCTAGTGAACGGACTATAACAAGATATTTACAAGAGAGTAACGATTTCCGCCCAAGGCTAGAAGTGAAAAATAGAGACACTGTAGTGTAATGAAGATGTTATATGTGTACTTGTGATGTCTTATGAATAAATATATGTCTCATTGAGTTTGCCTTGTCACTTAAGATATAACAATATTAATTTATTTTAATTCTTATTAAATTAAAAATGCATTACAATGCTGTAATGAACTTAAAGGGAAACTCCGATGGTTTTGACAATTTTTGATATAATATGTGTTTTGATTTACAGATAGTTAATATATTATTTTTTTTTCTTTGCAAGAATTACTTAGTAATTGATGTTTTTCTGACATAATTTTTCTGCGCATCCAAAACGGTCAGATTTTCACGAAATTTCTGTGTGACGTCACAACAACTATTAAGGTATATTTCAAGTAGATTAGTAGATCTACATGTATAATCTATTATGAAAATAGTGCGGATTGGGATGCACCAATTTCCATTCATACCGCGTGCTGCGCCATGGGATCTTCCCAATTACTTGTTGCTCGTTTGACCTTTTACTTTCAGGATTATATATATAGACTAGTCGACCGGCGGCATAGCATACGCCGCTATTTTCCAGGGCAGGCCTTAGGCACTACAACATATGCGAACACAGTGGGTCCCGTACTTTCATTGGACCCGTGCTAATTTTTTAGGTATATAAATGATTAAATCAAGTTACATGAAGTTAATTCCTTTTCCAGTCTATATTTATTTATGTCTATGCTATTTTGTGAATGAAAATAGTGCGGATTTGGATACACCATTTCCATTCACACCATGCTGCGCCATGGGATTTTCCCATTTACTTGTTATAAGTGAATTTATGAATAAAAAATACTACAACATATGCGAGCACAGTGGGTCCCGAACTTTCTTTGGACCCGTGCTAATTTTTAGGTGTATAAATTATGAAATTGAACCATTTTATAAAACATAACAGATTTCCCGCGGCCTCTTGATTTACCAAGAGCCCCTTGGAAATCATCTGAAATGTTATTAAATGCTATGCCGCCGGTCGAAAAAGTCCTGGATATTTCGGACATTATTAAAATCTTTTTAAAGTAAAAAAATATGCTATGCTATTTTTTGAATGAAAATAGTGCGGATTTGGATATATTATATCTCATTCACACCATGCTGCGCCATGGGATCTTCCCATTTTCTTGTTATAAGTAAAAGCGAATGCGTGAATTCATGAATAAACATTTCTATGAATGAAGCTAAAAATGGCTAATTGACCTTAATTTACTCGATATTAAGAATAGAGTTGCACTCATGTAACAATGCTTTAGGAAAACAAATTTGTATGTTTATTTGATTAAATGGACTATAATTAGTATGTTCATGTGCTAAAGCATAAAACTATATTTGCGAAGAGAAGTTCTATAATCTTCTTAGAGTTGAATTCGAGTTTTAGATCTAGATCTAGGAATAGAGAGATGAGTTATCTTTCGTATTCATGTCTAATGAACGAATGTGCGTAATTAAAGTACAAGTAAATGGGAAGATCCCATGGTGCAGCACGTGTGAATGGAAAATGGTGTGTCCGAATCCGCACTATTTTTGAATGAAAGTGGTGTATATAATTCTCTTCTTCTCAATTTGTCATGATATTAAAAGTTTTTCCAGATTATTGTGTCGTATGACTATTGAAACTAGAACAACAATACACAGATAGAGTATACTCTCAGTTTCACTTTAGTAGTACTTTAATTAATATAAAAAATCACGCACATTCGTTCATTAGACATGATTACGAAAGGTAACTCATCTCTCTATTCCTAGATCTAGATCTAGAACTCGAATTCAACTTTAAGATTATGGAACTTCTCTTCGCAAAGATAGTTTTATGCTTTAGCACATGAACATAGTAATTATAGTCCATTCATTTCATATTTTAATCAAATTAACATTCAAATTTGTTTTTTTCTAATGCATTGTTACATGAGTGCAACTCTATTCTTAATATCGCATAAATTAAGGTCAATTAGCTATTTTTTTAGCTCCATACTTATAATAAATAAATAGGAAGATCCCATGGCGCAGCATGGTGTGAATGGAAAATGACGTATCCAAATCCGCACTATTTTCATTCACAAAATAGCATAGCATATTTTTTTTACTTTACTTTTACTTTACAAAAGATTTTAATAATTTCCGGACATTTCCAGGACTTTTTCGTAGGCCTATATTTAATAAACAAAAATTAGCACGGGTCCAAAGAAAGTGCGGGACCCACTGCGGTCGCATATGTTGCAGTGCCTAAGGTCTGCCCTGCAAAATAGCGGCGTATGCTATGCCGCCGGTCGACTGGTAAAATATTAAAACGCAAATGTAAAAGTCAAACAGCAAAATCAAAATGTAGAAAAACATGTTCTTAAACGAAAACAAAAGAAAAAAGAGAAAAAAAACTATAACAGTTTTTTTATATAATTATTTTATAAAACGTACACTGCCAGTGTACATAGTAAGATATGGATTAATAGGATAATGCATACCACAACACTGTAAAGTAAAAATGCAAGTACTTACACACTATCATTATTCCGAATGTAAGTAGGTACATCTGGTCCAGGAAGTGATTGGGTGTCTCGCAATCTTGGCAGAAAGAAGCATTGTATAAACTGCTGGATGTGGAATCATCAGCTTCGACAAAGTGGAAGAGGCTGATGTTGAAAGAATCATTTCCTAATGACATTTTGGTGACTAGATTTTGCTGAAAGGAAAAAGAGTGAAGAGAATTTGTTAATATTATCTAGCATATAGACTGTTAGGTATATAGTACCAGGTGACCGAGCCTTGCTCGGGTGAATAATTTGTTGAGGAAAAAAACGCAGCTCACGTCGAGTCGTTTACATTGCATCTTTTGTCTAAAAGTATTTGGCTATTATTGGCTTGGAAGATAGTATTTGCATAATAACTTACTATTGACATTTTTTTTACTTTTAACAAAATTAAATGGTAGAAAGATTTTAAAACTTGGCATAAGTATTTTAAAGATTCATCAAATCATTTTTGAACACAAAAAGTCAATTTGCAAATGCTGCTGCTGCTTCTTTTTTTTTATCTATAAAAAAAGCAACAACAGAAGTCATGTTCCTGAATTCACCCAATAAAACATACTCAGACCCAAAGGGTCCACGTAAATGAACATCCCCTTAACGTCGATAACCACTTCATATATCTAGCAAACATGGTATCGAATGACGCATCGTTTGGCAAAGGCCAGTAGTTTTTTTGGACGCCTCCCGGAGTGAGATGGCGAAATAGATCGCTCCGGCTGCCTAAAAAAAGTAATTACGAAGCAGTGGTTCTCTCAACCGTTTTGTATGGATCTGAGACATGAATAGTATACAGAAAACAACTAAGACTACTTGAACGCTTTCACCACAGTTGCTTGAGCTCCATCATAAACATACGGTGGCAAGACCGCACTACAAACAGCGATGTCCTTGCGATCACGGTATGGACTAGTATAGAGGGACTCTTATGGTCAGTTACGCTGGACAGGACACGTACCTCGTGTGGGGACGTATGCCAAATGTAATCCTTTTTGATGAGCAAGAAAGACAGCTGGAAGTCAGTCATAAAGGTCGCGGAATGCACATTTGAAACCAAAGTGACGTCCGCTGCCGAGAAAAGAAGCAGACTACGAAAAGAAAATCTTATTCCACCATAGGCGGACAATGGTTATGCTTTTCCTCATTGTGGAAAATATGTAGGTCACAGCTTGGGCTGCGTATCGACGGGAAATATTGCATGCGAGATCCTCATGATTCTCTGGATTCGATGACAAGAATCATTCTTATTATATTGGTGTTGAAAAGTAGATCTATAAGTAGAAGTATATTCAATATTAAATAGACAATATATCTAGACAATATATCTTCTGAGTTTGATCTAGACAAGCTATAGAATTATTCTAGATCTAGATATAGACTCTATATAAAATAATCTAGATAGTAGATGTAGGCCTATCCTAATTAATAGGACTTTAGATTTCTTAACTAAATTCGATTTGAAATGTACCTCTAGATATAGAGTCTACTTAATGACAATGTCATTGATTCACAATAAATTTATTCCACTTAATTTATTAATATAAATCAACTAATCTCGTTTATAATATGTAGCTCAAGATCTACTTTTTTACCAACACATTCATACAGATTTTAATATATAGATTTAATTATACCTATAAAGAGATGTAATTTGAGATAATACAAGGGCTGTTGCTTTTTCCTCATCACTGTTCCATTTGTTCACTTTGGACGCAGCGTCAAATTGTTGCTTGTAGACGGACCAGGAGACACGGATCTATCAAACATAGGAGGCTTTATCTTCACGGGAACTTCTGGTACAAATGACATCACATCAGCTTTCCGCATCTTGGTCAATTCTCTGGTAACTTGCGTCTTTATCTCTTCGATCGTTCTCTCAACAGCGTAGACCCTCTGGTTCAACTGTTCCTCTATGGTAGTGATTCTCTCCTCCACAGCATGTATGCGTCGGTTCATTGTCAATAACTCGTCTTTGATTCCCGAGTCTATAGCTTCAATGTTGGCATTAATGTTTCCTAGCCCCTCACAAACAGCGACCATCTGCTCCGTCTTGCTACTTGTGATCTTTTCATGCATGCTACTGGTGATCTGTCCTGCATAGCTGCCATCTGTTCCTGCATGCTACTGTTGATCTGTTCTCACAAATCCGGTTCGACTTCAAACAGATACGTGTCGGGATCTTCCTCTTCCTTCATCAACTCCTCCCGAAGGCGTGCTTGTAAGGTTTCTTTATTTCCGCGCTTCTTCAGATCTCGATAGCTGATCTCTTTTCTTAGTTCCTTCAATTCAAGTTCGTACAGCAGTTCCAGACGAGCCATAGAAGATCCGATCTGATCCCACTTCTGACACCAGTGTTACGTATCTCACTATCCAGGCTCTCTGCAAACTGCATCATGCACCACCAACTGAAATAACTTGACAAGTCAGTGCTCTAAAATAACGTAAAGGTTTAATGAAACTCGTCCCCGTAGCGGAGCTCCATTGCCTTGACAAGAAGTGAGCCAACAGAGATCGGGAACAGTATACAGACCCTGCAGGAAGGCTAAACAAAAAGGGTGGTCATTGATTTTCGTCGCCTTGAGTTGGAAGCTCCCGGGCCATGGTCGGACGAGCAAATACAAGATGTCCAGCAGAAACATGAAAAAGTAGCCGCTCCCATTCTCCGAAGGAAGGAAGCTCCTAATTTATCCCATAAAAACATCAATAGCAGTAGTGAACAAGTGAAAACAAGAAATGACAATAGGGCTAATGTCTCGAGGTTCCATAAGAACGATTTAGTTTGTCTATACAACCCTCGGAGAAGAAACGGTAGGTCTCTGTCTCGTACACATCTTGTTGTTTGTTCACGAGTCAAGGCCATTCCCCCCCCCTT
>JADKLZ010028714.1:0-34473 GCA_021533235.1 Biomphalaria straminea | reverse complement strand
CACACTGCGTACCCAAGACAGCTGACGACAGTAGCTCTTCTCTTGCACCAGCCACACTGCGTATCCAAGAACCAATCGCTAACCTCTTCTCGCCGTCACCATAGAAACAAACACACACACACACGTCATAACAGGGGGAAAACATCGTAATTAGACATGCACATAAGGCAACATAAGGCAACATTCATTTATTTATTGTATATTTTGACAGCCCCGAAATGGTACTGAGCATGGGCCAAATGTACTACGAGAAGCTGGTATCATCACAAGCCTACAAAGCCTAGGTAAGAGGCATGTCCAGTGAAGCATTATTCTATAACCTTTGTGTTTTCTTGGCTCGCATACAATGTTCTTGTACGCATGTCAAACTTGTATTTCCACACATGTATTCCTTAGACCAGTGTTTCGCAAACCCTAGTGTTCCCTGAGGACTGAATAGGTGTTCCATAAACTACTGAAAGAATTAACTAGTAGGCCACCAGGGGAATTAAGCTTTTTAAAAAATTCGCAAAGTGTTCCGCTAAATACTTAGAATGCGCGAAGTGTTACGTTAGGGAAAAAAATTGAGAACCACTGTCTTAGGGTTAGCTAGATTTCTTAGCTCACCGCTTCGAGATAATGTTGAGTTAAGGATAACATTACAATGAGAGGCTAATCATGTGTCCTAATTTGAAAGTGTGATAATGTATTGAATATATAAAGTTTTAAGATATAGATGTAGTGGTTGAGTGATAAAATGTTTGGATTTCAAACTGGAGGTCCTGGGTTCGAATCTCGGTGAAGACTGGGATTTTGAATTTCAGGATCTTTAGGGTGCCCCTGAGTCCACCCAGCTCTAATGGGTACATGACATTAGTTGAGGAAAACTAAAAACAGTTGGTCATTGTGCTGGCCACGTGACACCCTCCTTTAACCGTGGGCCATAGAAACAGTTGACGTTTACATCATCTGCCCTATAGATAAGAGTCGCAAGAAGGGAACACTTCAACTTTAACTAAGAAATAGATGTCGCTATTCCTTTTTTTTGGTAGTCGTAAACATGGATCTTTTATATTCTACGTGAAATACCATTATTTGGGTTTTATTTGAATTCCTAAGTCTCCATTTAGGCGCGGTGGCTGAGCGGTAAAGCGCCTAGCTTCTGAACCAGGAGTCCCGGATTCGAATCCCGGTGAAGACTGGGATTTTTATTTCGGGATCCTTGGGCTCCTCTGAGTCCACCCAGCTCTAATGGGTACCTGACGTTAGTGGGGGAAAAGTAATGGCGGTTGGTCGTTGTGCTGGCCACATGACACCCTCGTTAACCGTAGGCCACAGAATCAGATCACAAGGTCTGAAAGAGGAACTTTACTTTTTTTAAAGTCTCCATTTGATTTGAGAAAAAAAAAATTATCAAAAGTTACCTATATTTGATTTCTTTTTCTACTTTTGATATTTCAATCAATATTTTAGTAACGAATCCTAGTATTCTTACAGTACTCTATGTCTCTTGATAAGTTGTGTAGTGATTATTTAGTAGGTCACAGTACCTTCCCTTGGTACAATTAATAGCTATAATTAGAGTCTAAGTCGGTCGGGTTGACCCGGTCGTAGCAATAATCCAAACCTAGTTACATCTGCGTCTCTCTGTTCGGTTCCCAGGTGTGAACGTCATAGATCACGGTGACATTGAGACCGAGGTTGTGCCCAGGGATGAGCCAATGAAGAATGTCAGGAATCCCAGGACTGTCGCTGCTGCCAATAAGAAGGTCAGTTCATAGAAAGGCCAAGTACCATTTAACACAATGGACGCACAAAGATTGTTTGCAATGTCACAATTAAAATTTTAAAAATTCGGGATGTTAATTAAACACTGCCAGAGTCGAGTCTTGTTAGTGAAAGAATAAAATTCATTGTAGTACCTTTAACAGTGTCCATTGAGAAACTTTCTGGTGATTTGGCAGGTCTGCATCAGTACCGCCTTCTGAAGACAACGAGTATCTTCTTAGGAATGTTGTTATTATTTTATTATGTTAGAAACGAGCATTCATTCACTGGCACTGCCAGGGTCCAGTTCCGTTAAAGAATAACAAATTTCGTTGTAATCCCTCTATCAGCGTCCACGGAGAAGCTTTCTGGTAATGTGTTATTATTATATTTATTTATATCTAAACACTAGAGCGTGTTAGATGGCTGCCTGGTCGTGGGGTTTGCGCACTGGACTGTCGTTCAGATTTATTGATGGTCCAGGGTTCAAACCCTCCCCGCTCCCAACCTCGTCTTCCTGCGGGAGGTTTGGACTAGGAAGTAAACTATCTTCAACTCTGAAAGAACATCCGAAACATGTAAAACATTTTACATTCACCAGATCGCAGACATTGTAAGAGAGAACAAGTTATTGTCATATTATTATCCTAAATTCTAATACTATTCGCGATTGGTGGATAAAAATAAACAATTCAGATACCGTTTCTCGTCCAAGGAGAAACAATAATTATTTACGAGAATTTGCGAGAACTCACCAACCAGGAGTCTATTGTTGGAAACTCCGGGTTTGTATCCGATTTCTTGAAAGCTGTTTATTTTTGTACCATCTATCTCTCGTTCATAAAATGTTTCATCATGACCCGTGAATTGGGCCAATGAAATCGTGAGACCAAAGTAGGTCATGTCTTTAATACGCGGCAGGAGTGAAAGAGAGCTGTTCTGTTTATGCATTTAAAGTACATTTGGTCAATCGTACTCGCGAAGTTGTGGAAGTCAAACACTAGGTCGTCAATATTGACTTTATGTACTCTCATACAAAAAAAACAAACATTAATTAGGGCGTGGCTTTGATTATATTTACAATTTACGGAGTTTTAGGTCGCATGTTTTTGAAACGATTTATCTAGGCCTGGCTTATTTGGAAACGATTTATCGAGTACCGAAACTATTAAATCTATATACTGATTGCAAACTTTATCAAGGACACGGAGTTCCTTTGGACACAGAGTGGTTAAGCGGTAGGCTTCCGAACCTGGGGTCCTGGGTTCGAATCATGGGGAAGACCGAGATACTTTTATGGGGGAAAATAAAGGCGGGTGGTCGTTGTGCTGGCCGCATGGCACTCTCGTTAACCAAAGAAACAGGTCTTTGAGAAAATAATTATAAGTTAATTGGCCACAAATGGAAAACACTGGTTTGACTGTTTTATATATTTGAAGTATAATAATCTAAAAAATAAATTTGGTCTCGATGTATAGACAATCTATATCTTGAACGTATATAGGCCAGTGTATATTTCCGATCTATTTATTAAAAGAGTTAAATAAATAAATGTATTTTGCGCACTATCTTCTAAGTCTGGATCTATAGGCCTTTTAATTTTACTAGTCGACCGGCGGCATAGCATACGCCGCTATTTTCCCGGATAGGCCTTAGGCACTACAACATATGTGACCACAGTGGGTCCCGCACTTTCATTGGACCCGTGCTAATTTTTTAGGTATATAAATGATTAAATCAAGTTACATGAAGTTAATTCCTTTTTCCAGTCTATATTTATTTATGTCTATGCTATTTTATGAATAAAAATAGTGCGGATTTGGACACACCATTTCAATTCACACCATGCTGCGCCATGGGATCTTCCCATTTACTTGTTATAAGTGAATTCATGAATAAAAAATACTACAACATATGCGACCACAGTGGGTCCCGAACTTTCTTTGGACCAGTACTAAATTTTAGGTGTATAAATTATGAAATTGAACCATTTTATAAAACATAACAGATTTCCCGCGGCCTCTTGATTTACCAGGAGCCCCTTGGAAATCTCCTGAAATGTTATTAAATGCTATGCCGCCGGTCGAAAAAGTCCTGGAAATTTCCGGACATTATTTAAAATCGTTTTAAAGTAAAAAAAAAATTCATTTTGTGAATGAAAATAGTGCGGATTTTGGATATATTATTTCCCATGCACATTCTTCCCATTTGCTTGAAGTAAAGTGAATGCGTGAATTCATGAATGAAAAATACTATGAATGAAGCTTAAAAAAAAATGGCTAATTGACCTTAATTTACGCGATATTAAGAATATAGCTGCACTAATGCAACAATGCTTTAGAAAAACAAATTTGAATGTTAATTTGATTAAATGGACTATAATAAGTATGTTCATGTGCTAAATCATAAAACTATACTTGCGAAGAGAAGTTCTATAATCTTCTTAGAGTTGAATTCAAGTTTTAGATCTAGATCTAGATCTAGGAATAGAGAGATGAGTTACCTTTCGTAATCATGTCTAATGAACGAATGTGCGTAATTAAAGTACTTTCTAAAGTGAAACCTGAGAGTATACTTTATCTGTGTATTGTTGTTGTTCTAGTTTCAATAGTCTAACGACACAATAATGTGGAAATACTTTTAATATTATGACAATAATCTGAGAAGAAGAGAATTATGTAAACACCACTTACATTCACAAAATAGTGCGCATTGGGATGCACAAATTTCCATTCACACCGCGTGCGTACGCCATGGGATCTTCCCTATTTACTTGTTGTTGCATGTTGTTGCATGTTGTTGCTCGTTTGACCTCTTACTTTGAGAAATAATATATAGATATATGGGTAGATTTTTTTTTACATGCTTTTAACAAGGCTTTTATTCTGTTCGGATTGAAAAAAATTCTATTAGTCATTAGTTATTAAAAGAAAAGTAATCGCCCTTATGCTACAATTCTTATCTACATGAAGTAGGACAAAGTAGGATATTGTCATTAAAAAAAATATGTGTTACTTGTTTGATGGTACGTCTAAAGTCTAGCCCCAGGCTAATATTTGACAAGTGTACGAGAGTCTAAGTAGGCCTACGCTTGAACTTGGCTTGGCTACCCATGAATGGGGGCTCGAGGTTAGACATCCGACTCGTACTGAGCACCTACAGGCAGCACGGAAAACCTACTCCCAGATACCCCTCCCACTGGTCCACAAAAGAGATTGAACCATAGCTATAAGCATGAAAGTAGCATGAAATAAAATATATCATTATTATAAGTAATATATGTATGTTGTCTTGATTTGTCCTAATTTATTTCAAACGTCTGTCAGATACTTGAATAACATTTTATCATTTCCATAGCTCTCGGATGCAGTGGCCAAATTGGTCAAGATGAACCAGTCAGTGCTGGCTCTAGGAGGAGACCACTGCATGGCTATTGGCTCAATCCACGGACACGCCCAGGTAGAGCCCAACCTGGTAGTGGTCTGGGTAGACGCCCACGCTGACATCAACACTCCTCTGACGTCCGTCTCCGGTAACATCCACGGGATGCCACTGTCTTTCCTGTTGAAAGAGCTGGAAGAATTTGTCCCAAAAGTGCCCGGTTTTGAATGGTGCAAGCCCTGGTAAGTTGCTCACGTTTTGTTTTGTTCGATCATAGCTTGAAAAATGAATGAGTGCTCTGTCTAGCCTGGGCGAGTAATCTTTTCCCTATGCATCTTCTCATGTGACTAAAAGAGGCCAATCCTTGATATGCAGCTGCGGTCACGGGTTGGGCATTTGTAATCACCAGGCGCTGTTTGAGTCTGTTTCACTTTCCCCCTTCGTTCTACTTTTGGTTTGTAAACCATCTGCAATCCAGCACCTTTTATGATTTTATGCTTTGCTTTCCATCTGGATGTATCCAGTGCCTCTTTTACATAACGATTAGTGTTGATTCTGAAAAGCTTCATATTGTGTTAGCATACATCAGAAGACTTGTGCATAAAAAGTGGCCGACCAGCGGCTCTCCTGTCTTGGTGTCCCCAAATGTAAACTCTTTCTCTCCAAAATTATTTACCACATTCTGGTGGAATCAACGTTGGTATCGTCTGTTCGGAGAGAAAGAGTTAAATCCACACGTTTCAAATGTTTATCATATATTATTGTGTTCTTTTTTTCAGCCTGTCTGTCCGAGACCTTGTCTACATTGGACTTCGTGACGTTGATCCAGCAGAAAGGTAAAACCGTGGTTTCTAGCCTGACCTACTTATTAGAGGAATTTCTATGAAGTCTTGAAACCGAATTATCTGATTAAAAATAGAAGAAAAAATCTCATCCGTTTTTCTTTAGATGATGAGCGAATTCTTGACGCCCTCTGTATATTCATTTATTTGTTTGTTTCATTAAGTTAGCATATAAGGCGAATATTATGGGTCTCGATAAGTCTATTTATATGAATATTTGTATTACCTGTTTTGGATGTTACTTCAGAATTTAAGCCCAAACTTTTCAGTAGGACAGCGGGGGATACCGGTGAAGAAGCATCAAACCTGGAATTATCGAGTCGACAGTCCAGGGCGCAAACCACACGACAAATGTCTATGAAGTAGAGGCTTCTTTCCAACTGAAATTGGAAATGTAATTTTATTTATTTTTAAAACTTACCTTTAAAATTGAGACATATTTTAAGCTTTTAGAAATATCCATTTATCTATTTCAGATTAATAATTGAGAAGTTCGGCATCCACGCCTACTCTATGCAAGAAGTGGATAAGTATGGAATCAAAGAGGTTGTTGAACGAGCATTGAATCAAGTGGACCCCAGGTAGACAAGAATTACAGTCTCTTTGTAGTAACACTTCATTATAATAAGACAATAATAACAAATAAGAGAATAAGACTCAATAAGATAAGCTAATAAGAAAAGTGAATTTATTTGATCGTTCTCATAACTCTAAATGTTTTCGACAGACTTTGGATCTTTTTGGATGATACACGTGTTATCTCCCTTATCTTAAAAGATATTCTAAAGGCTAATAGTGTTGTTTAAATCACCACATCAACTGTGCATAAAAAATAAATCAATTATATATACGAATACCCGTTTCTTTTCTTATGTTCATTTATATAAATACGCTATTGCTGTCAAAAGCAATTCAAATTCAAGTTCTTGAATAATGTAGAATTTATAGTTTATCCTATCAAGGGACATAATTTATTATGTAAAGTTATTCTTATATTAAATGGGTTATCTTTCTTTATAAAAAAAAACACTCTAGTTGGGTTGTAAAATAGCAAAGAAATGAAACTAGATCTAGTTGACTCTAGGACCCACATTAGACTGGAGCTCAGTGCAAAATAAATCGCTTAACGATTTCATCCAAGAGTTTTATTAATATTTGTTCCACATATTTAAACATGGGCATTGCAAACTTTTGATTTTGTGGATGAGAAAGAAAAGGCCAGACAAATATTTCTTTAATTAGAATTGATAAATTTATATTCGTACTCTTACAAATCCAAAGTTCTCCTTAACTTATTTACTTTTGTTCTTATTGCTCTCAGGTTGTAGCGCACTAAATTGTACCACCAAACTATTAACTGTTTTTTTTTTTGGCCCCCAGTGGTGTCCGGCCAATTCATGTTAGCTTTGATGTTGACGCCATGGATCCAACACTGACTCCAGCCACTGGTACACCAGGTAATTACATTGAAGAATATTAAAAGGCCTATGTGTGGAAAATGGAAAGGCTGTTGGTCATTATGCAGATCCTGTGAATTTCTTGATTATCTACATTTCACCAAAGAAACAGAAAAAAAACACATTTTACTCATAAACCAAAAGTTTTCATAGGGTGACATTCTTCTTACTTTTACACTATATCCTATAGGACCTATGGCATAAGTAGTTGGCACAGTAGCTTCTGAACCTGGGTACTGGGCTCTAATCTCGGTGAAGACTTTAATTTAAAATTTTGGGATTTTTCATGCACACCTGAGTTCTCCCAATTCTGATGGGAACCTGACATTAGTTGCGAAATGTAAAGGCGGTTGGTCTTTCTGCTGGCCTCTCCTCTTTTGAAGAACTATATGAAAATAAAGTCAGTTAAAACTAAAGTAATGATACATTAGATTTATTTTTTATTTAATCTCTTTTTTTTTTCAATAATGTACATATTTTAAATATTTAAGAAAAACATTTTGAGAACCCCCATACCCCCTTGATGTGAAGCCCTGGGCAGCTGAACTGCCATAAATAGTAGCTAAATTGTACCCCCTACTCCCATCCTTTGATCTCAGGTCAATAGATTGTCAATACCAAGTTTTATTTAAACATAAAAACACTACAAACCTCAATAGGCCTAAATATAGTAATTTCTACTCTTCCTTTTACCAGTATTCAACATGTCTTAAATATTCTTATCATTATAATCTCATTTACCAGTGTGTTTAGAATTTAATTTTTTTTTTCAAATGTTACTTTTCTTTCCTTTTTAGTGTCAGGTGGTCTTTCACTCAGAGAATCATTTTACCTGGCTGAGGAAATCTCTAATACAGGTAAGATTCATTTTATGTTGTTGTTATTCATTTTACTATCATTTTTTACGATTTTTAATTTATTTGTAGTCGGCATACAATTTTATGGAGGCGCAGTGGCTGAGCGGTGAAGACTGGGATTTTTGATTTCAGGATCTTCGGGCGCCTCTGAGTCTGCCAAACTCTAATGGGTACCTGACATTAGTCGGGGGAAAGTAAAGGCGGTTGGTCGTTGTGCTGGCCACACGACACCCTCGTTAACAGTAGGCCACAGAATCAGATGACCTTTACATCTTCTGCCCTATAGACCACAAGGTCTGAAAGGGGAACTTTACTTTTTTATACAATTTTATATTGAAGGTTGAAGAAAAGTTTTTTTTAAAATCCAACTTGATTTAGAAAAACTTGTTTCTCACAGGGAGACTGTCAGTGTTGGACATTGCGGAGGTCAATCCTTTACTCAGTACTGAGGACAAAAGAAAATTAACTGTGATTAACACAACAGACGTAAGCACCAAATTCTATGGGTACAGACGCCAAGGGAATGCACCTAGAGATTATGAACTACCCAAGCCTTAAAAAATAAAAAGGGAAATATTTGGCGAATTTTACTTTGATATGAACAAATACAAATAGAAAAAGTTCATTTTTACAATTTTGACATACATATACTAGGAACTAAAATAAGTTGAAAGTTCAAAGTTGAAAGGTGGGTTTATGGAGCAGTATATAACATCTAGTAACTTAGGTTGAATGTACATAATGCTAAGAAGATTGTTCACTAGTTCAGATTATATTTTCAATGTTTTATTTGTGTCTAAACTAAGCATTCAATTTTTAATAGTTAATTTTAGCTTCGGTATCTCTATCTGATATTTACAATGTACACATTTTATTTTGTATTTGAATTAGCATTAATTAAACAGACTCTTTGTTTAAGTGGGTTAGTAATAAGAGCTATAGTGGGAAGAAACATTTTTGAATATTTTATTTCATATTTGCCTTTGTACATGGAGCTTGCATTTGATTTAAAATTTTACAATGAGTTTTATTGTAATCTTTAATTTCGCCATTCAATATTTGCTCAGCGCTTATTTATTGAATACAGATTAAATCTATTGTGTCAACGTTGATGGTTTTATCACAGTTGCATTTATTTTATGTAAATTTACTTTCTTTTTTCAATAATTATGTTTATACTAATTTTTTTTTAACATTTATTTGAAATTCTGATGAACTTGATGTAATATTTAAGTTGCATCTCCATTTTTGGACCATTTTTTATTTTGGTCTGGAAACGTATGTACAGTAACAATGTGATTTTGTTTATATAGATGCAATAAGTTATAAAATATTATAATGATTTCTCTTTTATTATTTTAAAATGAGTGTAATTTAGAGAGCGTTTTGATTATTTATAAATTACATTTCTATTTTCTTAAATTTTTAATATAGCTTCATTTCTTATTACAAGAAACTTGCATTTGTGTCTTGTTGGTTCGTATGACTTTGTTAGACGAGTTTTGTTTATACTTTGAGCAAATAAAAAATGATAAAAAGTTTCCATTTGATGAATTTGTAAGAAAAAAAAAAAAAATTCCTCTTTCAGACTTTGCAATCTATGGGGCAGATGTTGTACAGGTCATCTGTTTCTGTTTCCCACGGTCAATGAGGGTGTCATGTGGCCAACACAATGACCAACCGCCTTTACGGACTTATTAGAGCTGAGCGCTTCAGAGGCGTCCAAAGATCTCGAAGTTAAAAAATCCCAGTCTTCACCAGGATTCAAACCCAGGTGTCCCGGTTCAGAGGCCAGGCGCTTTACCACTCAGCCACTGCGCCTCCAAAAAAAGTCCAATGGTTTGACATGGTTTCTGAACTTCCTCTTTCAGGTGAAAAACAAAGAGCATCCTAAATTAAATCTCTGGCAGGGCAGAGTAGGGTTTGAACCAATGACCACTGAGACAAGAGTCCATAGCAAATGCCATGAGACCAGCCAACCATGTTAGGGGTAGAAAGATGACGGGGGAGAATACGGGCAGGGTGTGAACCTGGGACCATCAATAAATATTAACAGTTCAGTAATGAAACTGCCCAACCAAGCAGCCACCCTACCAGGCTTCAGATAAGTGGATCAAGGGAATTTCTACAAAGCGAGCTCTCAAGACTTGTGTTAATTTACCTTTTCTTATCTCTTATTACCATTCCATTTACTTTTGCCTAAATCAAATCAATATGTTATCATACACTATCAATATTGTATGTGTATATATAAGTAGCAACTTTGCCTTTGCAATACCAGCAACTGAACTTGGCTTGGGTACCTATGAATGGAGCTCGAGGTTCGACACTCGACTATAGCACAGTTGTGTTTACTGAGCACCCAAAGGCAGCACGGAAAACCTTCTCCCAGATAGTGCTCCCCCTCCCCACAAAAGAGATTTGACCATAGTGCTCTAAGCATGCTATAATATGAAAGTAGCGCTATATAAAAGATAATACAATAACAATAAACTTAAAAAAAGTAACTTTGCTACTAAGCTGATAATGTAGACCAACAAAAAAAAAGGCATCTGACTGCTATTACAGTGAGCAATAGAATTTTATTTACACATATCTTCTTGTTGAACATAATGACAGGAACTATGGAGTTAGTCACATCTTTCCAATACAAAGTGTTTTTTTTTTATTCACACTATTCACTCAATGACAACAACCAACAAAGAGT
This sequence comes from Biomphalaria straminea, assembly GCA_021533235.1. NCBI lineage: Eukaryota > Metazoa > Mollusca > Gastropoda > Planorbidae > Biomphalaria > Biomphalaria straminea. The sequence goes on along the minus strand of JADKLZ010028714.1, from coordinate 23,483 downwards.
TGAACTACATTGAAAGTCAAATCATTGGACACAAAAATGGAAAACTAACTGTGGGGGTGGAAATAAATACAAACATGTCTGTAAGTGGTTCCTCCTAAACATCCAGCTTCATTAGCAGCTTAGAAAATAAATCTTAGAAAATAACATTGGGAGAACCTGAGATATAGCTGTCACAAGAATTTCAAACTTATCAGAAGTTTGTAAACCACAAGTCATGATCCTAAATCAGTTGAATCCAGTGAATCAGAACACAAGGGGAGGCATCATTTTCATCCTAATAACCTGCTGATCTGATTAACCAGATTTGATTGCATAATAGGATATGTTACAGTACTTAAGAATTCGGTCCAGTAAGTCATAGGTCCAATTGACTGGTGGTCTAATTAACCAGATTCTACTGTATTGTGGATTATTATCTGATAAGAATCCATTTAGAACACACATTAGTGTGACTTAGTATTTTTAAATGGACTGAGGGAAAGTTTTAAAAAATAGAAATTAGCTGGGAACCACTGCTCGTTAACACACACACACACACACCAACAGTTTTATGATGAAACTAATTTAATTACAGCACAACAGTCAAAAAGTTGTTTCAATGATTTGAAAAATATATGGTTGGGATCACATTTTGTTGTTTTCTCTGAAGCTCATATCATCCTGGTACAAACTTTGAAGTAGAACAAAGAGACTTTGTACCAACATTGTCATTTCAAAGCACAATGTGAAACATCATAGAATGATACAAAAAAAAAACAACAGAAAACAAACTGGTTTCAGAGGGAATGTCATCAAATATCTGAAGCCAAAAAAAGTCAAACAGTCAAGCATTAAACAAAAAAGATATACTCCTAATTAAACAAAAAGATATACTCCTAATTAAACAAAAAAAAATATACTCCTAACATGTTTTAACCATGACAAATTAGATGCTTTCAAATATGATGTCAAAAAAAAATAAAATTACTCCAGTAAAAAATAATACAAACTAAAAAATAGCAATGTAGAGCTATGAAAGTTACATATTAAAAAATAATAACTTGATCTGGTTTGTTATCTTTCAAGTTTTTAATTGCAGAATTCAATTGTTTCCATTGCAAGATGAGAAAGAATATATTGATTTATTTCCTCTATAAAACATTTGCTAACACAACAGATGTTACATGGATGATCTATGATGTTACATAGATGATGAATGATGTTAAACAGGCAAAGTATGATGCTACACAGGAAGTTTTAGCCAGAAAGCAAAACCTCAGACCATCCCAATTTCCTCAGTGGCTGCAACACTTCCCATTCGATAACGTTCAATAACCAAATCCATCCAGTTTTCTTGGTCAGCAGCTGACCGAAGCAGGCTATCAAAAAAAAAGAGGCAGGTCCATTCTTTCACCTTGTCCAGCCATCTTTTCTTGACCCCTTTCTTCATGCCCCCCCCTCCATCTTCCTGTACATTTCTCTCCCACCATATACTTCAATGTTTATTCATTTTTATATTTCAACAATCATTTTCAAAAGACTTTCAAAGGTCCTGCAAAGATACTGACAAAGTTACAAAATATTTTAGACTCCCACTCTTGTGTATATTTGTAAAACCTTAGAATATAACCTACAATGGAAAACAATGGGAATCTAGTTAAACTCTTTCTCTCCGTAATTATTTTTCCACGTTTCGAAGGAATTCTTCAATTTGCTCATTATTATTCACTACCCTGTTATGGTGAAGCTTCCAGAGTTTTGTTGTTTGTTATCAGAAAAGGTTGTATTTGGGTTAGAATTAAAGGGAAATGCATGCTCTTTTTATATAACACAAAATTTATTTCTCAAATTAAACAGTTTAATTAAATGAGGTAGAATAAACTATGGTATCGCCGATTAGGAGAGAAAGAGTTAATTTTCTGCATTTCCAAAAAATTGATGGCCATTAGTGGATTTAAGCATCACAAGGACAAGGTTGCGCTAGACAAAAAAAAAAGTCAATTGGAGAAAATGTCAATTTTTTAGAAAATGTCCATTTAAAAGCTAGATATTAATGTACATTACGCACCCCCACTGACTTCTCTGTTCAGACTGACTCTATTGCTTGAAACCTTCATATGACTGCACTGGAAAGCTTTCTAAAAATGAAAGCACATTCACTGACTGGTTTTCTTGAACACTAGAAACACAAAGTTTCCTTTTTTTTTTTAGTCTAACAAAACTGTAGGAAAAAAAAAACAATTTAAAAAATTAAGAAAAGAATGTTAATGTCTGGAAGGGGAAGTAATGTCTGAGTATATTTCAAACAAATTCAAATGAGGATAGGAACCTGAGCTTCAGTAACATAAAGAGAAACGTAAAAAAATGATATGTAGTCTAATGTGTCCATGTAGTAAAATATGGATATGTTGAGACAGACCCATGACAAGTGACAATGTTCCATCTCTTCACAAATTGAAATGTATGTTCCCAATGCTGAACAGAAAGGATAATAAAAGGAGATAGAAACCACACTGATCATGGCCTAAAGTCAAAACAAATATTAATGACATAAGAGGTAGACAGCAAATGACTCAGACTTCAAATTGTTTGAAATAGCAGGAATTCAATATAACCTTTTAAGAATGCCAATGGACCTCATTCACCAATCGTAAATAAACATATTTAGCCACGTCATAATATTGATAAAACAATGAAAAATATGTATCACATGACAGCCTTTATGGATTACATATGAATCATGTGGCTAAATGTTGTTTGTTTACGATTGGTGAATGAGGTCCATTGTAAATGTCACAAAGCTTAGCCAGGACTTTGAAAAAAAAAAAGACTACTTCAAAATAACTGGAACTTACAATATGATGAATTTGGCATAATGAAGTTGGCATCTAAAACCAAATATGTAGCTACAAATGGAAGGATCACTCTTGCCAGGAAAAATATCTGATCACAAAAGGTGAAGGGTCAAAGTTCATATACATGGCTTGGTATTTGAGGATCACTGAGTGCAGTGATTTATTATTTGGCAATCAACCTTCATTTCCTGTACACTTCATTTCTCATCACTATTTCATTCTTACTGCACTGATAGTACAACAACAGCATCCTCTACACACAAAAAACATACAAAACTAGTGCTATAATGTCATTGGTATATATAAATATGTTCATGTACATAAGACTGTTTATAATTCCAAAGGTCTAGGGTCCAGATGGCCAACAGTTTTTATGAGCCATCCCATTTCCTGATGTAGCAGCCCATATTAAATCCCTAAAGTATAACCTTTAGCCTGTCAAAGAAGCTCAAGCTATGGTTCTCACTGCTTAGACATGTAGGACAACCCAAGGCAAGGTTCAATCTTCAATAGTTGTGTATATGAACCAAACCTTTAACTGGCCATGTAAAAAAACTTACATGATATATGATTAAAAAACAAAAATTATGTAAACAAAAATGAAAACTGTTCTTATGTGAAGCCCTCAGGTATGATTCAACTATAAATGTATATACACTAGGTTACTATGTAACACATTGAGCAAATAGTGACATGTATGCACACCAGTAATGTAACAGTAACATCTAGCAAGTGAAGTGACTTTTGTGATGGCCAAGATAACATTGAAATCATAATCATTAATAACAGCAACAAATTGAATGCAGAGAAATATCATCCATTCAGGCATACAGGAGACTCCAGTTTCTTTAATACCAGCTTCAAGTGAGAAAGTGCACAGCTTAAAGTGAGAAAGTGCACAGCTTCAAGTGAGAAAGTGCACAGAGTCCAGCACCTTTCAACACTTTGACTTGGGTGCAAAAACTATGCACTGCAAGCATAATTTATGCATAGCACATAGGTGCAAATCTGTCATCAAATGTGCATGAGAGCCAAACTTGCACAAAACCAAAGTTTGAAAGATGCCATATGTACCATTGGCAGGGTTTCTGCACTAAAGTCAATATGAAATTCCAGGAGTTTTCAGGAAAAATTATAAAATTCTAGGACATAAAATTCGTGCGAAGAATACAAGAGCCAACATTTGCTTAATTTAGGTTGTCTTTGCCAGAAGTGGTAATAGATACAAGCACTCCACTATCTATAAAATGCTTCTCAAACAGCCTCTGACAACAAGTTTAACTCCTGGATGTGGCTCAGATATTCAGTCAGGTGAAACTGTTTTAAATAACAGAAGAATTGGCAAATGGGGGGGGGGGGGAATAGGTACCTAAACAATCAGCTATGGGCTGGAAAGGCCTGTCAGCCAATGCTGGCTACCCACCTAGGAGAAGGAACTGATATAAAACATCTGCTGCTTTGCAGCTATACCCAATCATGTGAAAGAGGAAAAATCAGGAGCTGGCAACCCTTAGGCATTTAGAATGTATTTCTTCTTATATAATGGGGCTTTTTGTTTTTTGTTCTGTGAAATTCCAGGACATTCAAGGAAATATTTTTTAATATTCCAGCTTTCTAGGACTTTTTGAGTTTGTTTTTTTTTTTTTTTGAAATTCCAGAGGAGCTTTCCAGGACATCCTGGAATTTCAGCAGGCCGCAGAAACCCTGCAAAGGGCCAGGAGACTTTTCACCAAGTGTGCAAGACATGAAAGAGTTGCAAGTGTGCACACACCCAGATTAAACTACAAGTATGCATGAAGACAAAATGCACTTACCTATGAATCAAATATCACAAGGTGAACAATAAACTGTGTAAACATCACTTCATAAACATAAATAGATCTTTTATCAGAAAAAACAAAAAATGTAACATGTTTGAATGCCAGCACTTATTGGTGACAAGAGCCAAAGAAATCACAAAGAAGAAAGTATGCTCAAGAGAGAATGTTAGTGGTACCAAGTGTAGTAGTAGTATCCATATGTAAACAAGTTCATCAGTCACTAAAACAATAACAAGCTATATAGACTATACAGTACTACAATTAGGTTATAATGCATTGTCTCAAATCCACACTTAAATAGCAAATGATCTCACATTTAAACTATCTCAATAACAATAATATACTGCAAAAGCAAACAAGAGTAATTCTTACATAATAATATCTGACTGTTCTACAAGATGTTAAGATGAAGTCTACATGAAGTGACCTGTTTAGTTGTATATAATAGTATATAATCAGGTCTTTTTACAGACATGTATCAAGACCAATACAAAAAAAAAATTATAACATCTCTATTTTAGAAAAAATATAACACCTAAATATCACCACAAACATAGACTCCATCCCAGCCCCTTCCTTCTTTCCCTAAACAGTATTTAATACAAATTGAGCTTTCCCAATTAAAAAAGAATGAAATGTTTCCCTTGGGGGAAAAAAAAAACAGGTTTAGTGAAAACTTCCCAGTACTAGTTCTGAGAAAGTGACCAGCCAAATACCTAGTGTGTCTGTAACAACAGCATGTAGGATGATAAGCAACCAATAAAAAGGCTCTAGCTAGAACAGTGTTGACAATATCACAAAGTGGTGAGGAGGCAGTGGCGATGGAATGAGCTTAGCGTACACAGTCAACACCTCAGCAAGTAACAGTATGGCACATAATTAGAGTGGGACATCACACTTGAACCCCATAACATGTCGGGGACAACCTTCTACTGCAACAAGTAGTTCTCTCCGTGTCTATCACACAAAGTGGCAAGACTGAGTGCACATGGTCAGACTGAGTGCACATGGTCAGACTGAGTTGTGGGGACAGGGTTAACAAGCTTATGCAGTGACATTTATTTGCAGACCTAAAAAAAACTTTTTGCTAAGACAAAAAATGATAAGTTTCATTTCAAGAAACGGACTCGATAAAGAAATGCAAACATGTGTTTGAAAGTAAAGGTTCTTATCTTTTAGTGGATTCATCTTGCAGACAAAAAAGCTAAAGTTTGTGTTTTTTTTTGTTTGAAATCAACAACTGTAAGGCCACTAATGGATATTGTTAGAAGGCAAACCTTGAGAAGAACAAAAGTAAACAGAAAGTCAGCTGGCATACAACTGCACATCTTTTGACAACCATGGGATGATAAGGTGCACATCTTTGGACAACCATGGCAGGATGTTGCTGAGAGATCCAGGGGAGATCAATCCCCACAATGTTTTAAGACAGACTAGCATAAGACATCCAGTACAATGGCAGTACCACACAACTATAACAACAGTAAACACTCAACACAACAAAATGTATTCACAGTGGCTTCCATTAAGATGTTGAGTATCCTGGACACAATTCTAAAGACTGGTAACAAAATGGCCCGAGAACACACACCAGTTTCATAATTCTTGACTGAAGTAAAAGCATCTGTCATACAGAAGAAGTTACCTGCCACCATTGCAGATGAATGTGAGGGGGACAAGAGAATGTCTTCCTACCTGCATCCATGAACTTATTCAGATGAAAAACTTGGGTAGAATAAACTAGAAGTACAGTGGTTATAAATCCTTACAAATTGCCCACGCTAATTATTTGTTTTAATACCTTGAAAAGCCTCATAGTTAACCACATGATTTCTTTTGAGCATTTTAGCCAGAGATATCTGGGAGAGCTAATATTATAACGAGACTTCAAAAATAAGTTCAACTGCAAGGGTTTAAAAGTATAGGGGCTGTCTGTTTTTCTGTGGATTAAAAAAAAAAGTTGTCAAAGAGAATCTTATGGCACTAGATGGTGGTTAAGGTTGCCAATCAAATATTGTGCAAGTTGAGACTAGAAGGGAAATGAGAGAGAATCTCAGAGCACATGTAGAGTAATACAAGTGCAGATAGGGAACTGAATAACCACACTCTAATTTTGGCACAAAGTGAATTATGTATGGAAAGAGCAAAAAGGGATGTTTGCAGGCCCTTTGTAAATTGCCAAGATCACAGGGCAACAGCACTTCAAGGCAATACACTTTAGGACACCTGACTAATGACACCATATAAAATTTCAACTTAGAAAATTTCAAGGTACAGTGAGCCAATGTACCCAAACAAGTTGGACTATTAAACAATTCTTAAGAACAAAATGTTTTTTTAAGAGGCAGTGATAATTGAAAAAAAAAACAACAACATAAGAACGGCTGTGAATTGAAACTTTCATTTCTTTTGTTCAGTTCAGCCCGCAGGAAATAAACTTCATATATACTGAAAGACCTTTTTTTCATAGACGAGTCCAGCAAGCAATCAACTCTACAGTAAGAAAAAAGTGAAAAGAGTGTGAGCCAACATATCTGGACACAAAAAGATGAAAGAGAATTGAGTTTACTCAGAGGGGTCCTTAATGTGCACCATCACAACAAAACCAAGTCAAGTGTAGATAGAAACCTTAAGGTGGCCGTACTAGCCCAAAGAAAAAAGTGTTCACATCTTAGAACCCCAACCTCATGACATCAGAGCCACCAGCATACATTAGAATTATCAAATATCAGAGCCACCAGCATACATTAGAATTATTAAATATCAGAGTCACCAGCATACATAAGAATTATCAAATGTCAGAGCCACCAGCATACATTAGAATTATCAAATGTCAGAGCCACCAGCATACATTAGAATTATCAAATATCAAAGCTCTTGTTTTTTTTTTGCGTGTAAACAATGAATTACAAAAGTCAAAGCGCCTCGACCTGCAACCTTAGTCTCCATAGTTGTACTTCTAAACAAAATGTATCAATCAGTGCTTGTGACTTGTGAACAAACATTTGAATTGTGAACAAATAAAAATACCAAGCAAATTTCCGAACATAAAAAAAAAAATCCAGTGTCAACATTTTATATTTAAAAAAAAGTCCAAAAACACAACAAAAATATAAAGCAAAATTTTCACTAAATATAAACAAAACTGGTACTAGTGTGTATAAGCTTATCCCTTAAAAAATTAGGGAAAAATGTATCTTTCATCTGGTTTTTTTTTTTCTTTAAATAGTAAATGTAAACATTTTAGTCAACATCTGAATAAACAAATGTATAGAATAAATAAAATGAATTCTATAATGTACCAAACTATTTACAAAACAACCAATGTTTGAAGACTATACAAGCCAACAGACCATTGACAAGGAAGGTGAGAATACTAGATGTAGATTTGTATGAAGGTTGAACTTTTTTTTGTGTGGTCACTAAAAGTCAAGAGGTCATCTGCCTCCATCTAATGTTTTTTTACAGGATGCACTGTGGAGGATTCTCATTGTGAAGGGGAAATACTCCTCACTTCCTATCAGGACACTGATGACGATCTGGCGAACGAGGATGAAGACACCTCATCCGACTTAACCCCGTCTCTGTTGTTGCCCAGAAAGCCGCCTTCCATGTCCGTGGGCAGGTCAAAGATCTCCAGGAGCAGGGGCTCAAACTCATCCACCTTCATCCGCAGCAACATCTTGGAGTGGACTTCGTTAATGTTGCGCAGGTCGGTCAGCTTCATGATGATGCGGGCAAACAGCGTGGCCTCATTATTAAACTTGTGGTTTAAGTAGTCCTCCAGCACGCGGCCATACGTCTCCTGGATCTCCTGGACTCTATGATGGTCAACCATAGGCATTCTGTCAGCTGCTCAAAGAGAAACAAAATATTTTTTATAATCTTAAGCCTACATTAATTTTTGTTCAGACTTTTAAACAATAAGAGAAAAAAAAAACGAAAAAGGGCTTAACTCTTTCTCTCCGTAACTATTTACCTCATTCTGGTGTAATCAACGTTGGTATCGTCAGTTAGGAGAGAGAGTTAATTTTATCCCCAGTATCACCAGCATCTAATATGAGGAAACTCAATTATGCCAATGTGTAAAGATTCACGTTTCCTTTTGATATTTCGGCACAATTTAGGCCATGTCGAGCCCATAATCATTTAAGGGTTACTTCCCCTTTATAGCTCAGGTGCTAATTGTTATACAACTAAGTTATTAAAAATAAGGTCCATTCAGGTTTCCTTAAAGTAACTCTCCAATAACATGATGATAACTAAAAGGACTCCCCAATTCACAGTTTTTAGTGGGACAAACTTCTAAAAAAAAAGTTTCCTTCAGCTTAATCATGAAATACACTTCCTTTAGCCCCTGGACTAATTTACACTTATACCTGTTAAACACAAGTAAACTTGATACCAAAGAGAGGGGGGGGGGGCAAAGGAGTTTTTAAATAACCCCTAAACTTGATTTCTACTTACTACAGAGAGCAGAAGTACTTGGAACTTACCAGAAAATAAAGACATCAGAATCAGAACCTTCAGTACTACCAGGTCCCCATGTATAGTGGACATCAGGGACTTAATAAACTTGCTGTACGTCATAAACAGCTGCTTCGTCTCTGGGGTGCCCATTTTGAGAATGTCTGCGCTTATCCTCTCCCCATGGGCCTGGGATGAGCCCTGGCTGATGCAGCCTTTGGTGTTTAGGCTCCAGGACTCCGTGAACGGATCATAGTTCACGGCTGAGCGCAGCATCATGATGTCCACCACTGAACCTTTCAGGAGGCTCATCTGATCTTCTTTATTCAGCTGCCGGAAGGAGGCGATGTTTTTTGCCACCTTGATGACCTTGCGGACAAACAATTCCGCCATGTTGATAAACTCCTCCGGGTTCGAAGGCATCATCTTCATGCTGGTATGCGAAAGCGCCAGGAAAGAGGAGGCCTCCATTGCTTTGAGGACCTCGTGAATCAGGTTCCTGTCGGGATCGGCCAGCTTCTCTATGGCGGCTATTGTGCTCTCGTTGCTGTCTCTCCACTGAGGAAAAGTGACCACAACATCTGGCGAGCCAGGAGAGTACGGCACCGGTGTCCTTTTGCCACTCTGGTAGCCCAGCTTGTCCAAGTTAGAATAAGGGTACTGGGATGCTCCAACAGGACTGCTAGATAAATCCAATACCTCTTGCTTGATTTCAACACATGAATGCTTGCTGGAGTCAAAACATGGGTGTCGTTTATCCAACTCCCGAGATATCAGAGCCCTGACGGGTGTAAGCAAATCCTTAGCAGATGCAGAATAAGTATCCTGAGGTGGCAGCTGACCTTGTCTTCGTAATTTATTGATAATGATTTTCTGTTTGCGCTGTTTCTTTTGTTCATCATCTAGAAAATGTATTAAATATTTTTGAGAACTTTCTTTCACATAATTAAACAAGAATTTTACAAAATAAGAACTTTTAGAGTATAAAATAAAGCTTGTCAAACAGAACATGTACTTTTTAAAAAAAGATTATTAAAAAGATGTATATTTATATTTCCCTCCTATAAATGAAAGGAGTTCAGAGATATTATGGGCTATGCAGATACTGGGTGTGTTAGTTGACATGAAAGTCTAATCATATTTTCAGAATATTGAGTTTTAAATAAAAATATTTTTGCAGGACTTGTAACTACGTTATCAATTCTGTCATTGTTTTGGACAATCATTGTGATTCCAAGATGAATGCTAATTAGATCTAAAAATTTAAATCACACAAAAAAAAAGCAAAAATAAAAAAAAAATAACAAAAAAAATGAACGGCAATATATAAAGAAATATAGAAGTAATTAAGGTACCAACCAGACCAATTAATATTAGTCCTGTTAAATTATTATCAGAGGCGTGGTGGCTGAGCAGTAAAGGGCTTAGCTTTTGAACCTGGGGTCCCAGGTTTAAATCCAGGTGAAGACTTTTTTTTTTTCGGGATCCTTGGGCGATTTTGAGTCCACCCAGCTCTAATGGGTACCTGACATTAGTTGGGGAAAAGTAAAGGCGGTTGGTCGCTTTGCTAGCCACATGACACCCTCGTTAACAGTAGGCCACAGAGTCAGATGACCTTTACATCATCTGCCCTATAGACCACAAGGTCTGAGAGGGGAACTTGACTTTACTCTAATTATTATCACTAAAACATTTTTTTTTTTTAAATTCTACCTCAATGTAAAAGATTAAAGACCTAAAGCATTGAAAAGAAACCTACTCAGAATCATGTCTTTCCTCATGCCCACTGTGAAACACTTTGCTAGCCTGCACCTTTTGCAGAAAGACCTGGACTCCACTGTCACTTCACACTTGCCCTCGCAGCGCCCTCGAATATTCTGAAAGACATTACATAATACACTTTCCATTACTTTTTGGTTGAATCCACAATCTAGAATCTAGACTGTAACATTTTGTCAGCAGAAACAAAACAAAAAAAATCAGTTTTTTTTTTCATTGCAAATGATGATGTCATGACATTTTTGTTTCAGTAAACTATCAGACTTCTATATATGATTATATTTGTGGTAGATACAAAACAAAAGATTGCAATTGCAACAGTTACCCAGTGCACTAATGTTTAGTTCTAGATCTATGGGTCAAGCTATATACCTAGAGCTCAAATACAAACACAATTCATTGCAGGTACTATTATCTATTTTTTACTATTTTTTACATTAAAATAACTTCAATCTTATAATAATAACTTATTGTCACAGACCATGGCAAGAACAAAGGATGCAAGTCTTGATGACATTTACTATTAGGTTTTTTTTGGTTTTTTGGTTTTAGGCACATTGGCACAGTATAGGCCATGTCATGCACGCAGTCCCCCAAGGACCACTCTCCCTCTATAAAAAGGTCAAAGTCCATACAATCAACTCATTAAAATCAAGGTCTATTTACAGTTAAAATAGTACAGGTAAAAATGTAAAAATTTGGTAAAAATCTAGTGTAAATTTTACTATTAGTAATGAAAAACAAAAGTTAGGATTGAATTTTGTTTTCATTTGTAAGGGTAAATAGAACTTGGCACTTGAGGGTTCTATACATACTTTCTATACTATACAAGTACATACTTAGGTCTGTCAGTAGTATAGAGGGGACAAAACCTAGTATGCAGAACTTAGCTCAGTCAACTAGTTTGGTTTAATGTGATTGAGACTTTTGTGATTACTAGTGTTGGGTTTATGAATTAAAATATTAAAAAATATAGATCTTGGATTTCTTTTCTGTGATTTCAAGGTCTATGAGGGACACAAAAAATCAGTGTATCATCACAACTGAATTGATCATTGCAGATGAGACTAGCATCAACTAAAACAACTTGGGACTTTATTTTCCTTTTTTTTTTTTTTAAATGTCTACTCTTTAATCAGTGAAGTCACCCCTCCTCCCTGAGGGTGAGCCCCAGGAAGGCAGCATATACTGCACTAAGCTAAATCCAGTGTCTTGTAGATCTATTAAGTTCCCACGCTAGAAACCATTGAGGACCCACTATCATTATTTCTAAATGACTTCACTCACACAGTTGTTTAATGTCAGCCTCTCAAGTAATTTATGCTTGATAATTGATTGCTTCCAGCAAGGTTAAAAAACAAAATGAAAATGCCAACATTTTTATCTACCACATTAGGCCACTTATACATCAATGGTCTACTGACCACTAACAAACATCATGTAAGCTCAACAGATATACGTAGATATTTATGTTATATTTTTGGTATTTAAAAATAAAAAAACAGAATAATGTTATCCTTATTGATTCAAACCAAACAGAGCCAGAAAGTTGTAGATGATCATGGACTTCCTTAATCAGAAACACCACACAGGATGTTTAGTTCATATTTGACAAAAAGTGAACACAAAAAAAAAAACACCTTAGAATTCATTCATTCGATCATTTCAGAATTCAAATTATCTGCTTGACCAATCGAATTAGGGAGATATCATTCTACAACAATGATTTCCTGTGTAAAAAGGAACTGTCAACACGTTTGCTTTGTTTTATACATTTAAGAAATATACATTTTTGTCCAACACCAGGCTTCTTGAAAGACTGCAGAGGCCGGATTTAAGGCAGGCAAGGAAAGGCTACAGCCCCAGGGACTCCACACAAAAGGGGCCTTCTTTAAAAGAGATTTTAAAAATCTCAAAATTCTGATGGTTTATCCACTTTAACTTGCCCTTTTTTTTAATTAGTTTTTTAGTTTAGTCACATCAGAACCTGATTGGACTCAAACTAAGACTAGTGATTCATCAAGCCTTGTGAGGCATGATGTGGATCCATTGTCTATAGAGACAGAATCTTTTTTGAGATGAAGTGTCCACTTGTAGCATGCTCTTAATATATGTTTTTTCGGATCCTTGGCAGTTGGTCACCATGGTCTAACTTTCCACAAACTCATAAACATGTACATATTTGTTGGTATTAAAATTGCATATTAAATAATAGCAACTTTATATAAGTTACAAGAACTCTATTTTTTTCTTCTAAAATATGCCTTGCTATTAGATATCTGTATGATTATTAACTCTTTCTCTCCTGACTGGCAACAGTGTAGGGCCTCCACGTACCTAAATTGGGCCGAGATAGTGGTTCCAACTTCGGACCATCTTAATGATGACCTGGATTGCTAAAGGTCACCTCAAGCAGTCATCTAATCATCAGCAAGTGTCTCCACACTGACATGTTGACAGTGTTTGGCCTGTTTAAGATATGACTTTTTTTTTCAGTCTTACATAACATAAATCATGTTATTTTAATGGCTTTTTTTTTCAGTCTTACATAACACAAATCATGTTATTTTAATGGGTTTTTTTTTTCAGTCTTACAAAACATAAATCCTTTTATTTTTATTAATTTTTTTTAAATATGGGAATAACTTCACTTTTAAGTTGTCTCTAGAAAAAATATAAATGATGCGCATATCTCCAAAACATTACCTTATTGTTATTACTAACCACCATTTTAAAAAATGCCATATTGATATATTTGTTTATTTTAAACAAACACATGTATTAAAACAAAAGTCGACTCAATTTGTATACTTGGCTTATGGAGGTAATTGCTTCGGACTTTCACCTTTCACCCTTCGTCGCCATCCTCAAATAAAAAAAAAAAAAAAAACACTCATCAAGTAATTTGAGCAGAGTGGTTCTCACCTTGTGGGCGTTGCGCCTGAAGAAGGCCTTGCAGGACTCGCAAGAGACAGCATTGAAGTTGTAGCCCAGAGCCTTGTCTCCACAGACCAGGCAGAGCTTGTCCTTCTTCTGAAGACTCATGGCGGATAGGGCCAGATCAGAGGAGGTGCACGGGCCATCCTGAGGAAACAAGAGACACACTCTAAGTAAGAGGCTGAAAACGCTACTGTGGAATATTTCTATAGCCCTTATAGTAAAGTAGTATTCCCTTCAGACCTTGCGATCTATGGGGCAGATGATGTTAAGGTCATCTGTTTCTTTGGCCAACGGTTAACGAGCAGGGTGTTATGTGACCAGTACAACGACCAACCAACTTTACTTTCCCCAACTAAAGCCAGGTACCCATTAGAGTTGGGTGGACTCAGGGGCGCCCTAAAAATCCCGAAATTCAAAATCCAAGTCTTCATGGGGATTCGAACCCAGGACCTCAGGTTCGGAAGCCGAGCGCTTAACCATTCGACCACCGCGCCTCCATCCCTCATAGTAATCTGAAGTAATTCAATCCAATACAACAACAAAAACTTAATTAGCAAAAAAAAGTTATGCTGATATAGTTTATCAGATCTTAACTCTTTCTCTCCTAATTAGCGATATCATCGTTCATTTGAACCCATTATATTAAATTAATTTCTGGTTTATAAATGTGTATTTCTGTTATATAAAAAGAACATGCATTCTCCTACAATTATATAACAAATATAACGTTATCTGATTACAAACAAAAATGTTATTGAAGTTTAATCATAACAGGGCAGAATGTAGAAATGCGAAAAATGAACAATTTTGTCAGAACATGGAAAATAAAGAGTTAAAATGATCCACAATTATTAATGCCCCCCCCCCTCATCATGACGTTATTATGTATCCCTAACCATAAATATCTACTTTCTATAAATCCTTTGAAAAGATACATTCAGATATTTAAAAAAACAACACAGCAACAGAATAGACCCAAATAATTCAGTTCCGAAAAGAAAGAAAAAAGGCAAGGTAGGCTTTGAGAAAATTGAGTATCCTAATTAACCTTTTAGCTTTTTTTTTTCATGGTCTTTGATGTCTACCTGGAATTAGACCATATGGGACTAACTACATTAAAAGGAAAACAGGCAGCTTAATATATCTTTGAAAATACTAATTACCTATTTTTATTACTAACAGATATGACAAAGTTATATATGAGAGAGAGTGAAAAAGAGAGAGAGAGAGTGTGAAAAAGAGAGAGAGAGAGAGATAGAGAGACTAGTAGAAGCATCACTTTGAATCGCAACATCTTGGACACAGTCTGAGACTCAAATGTTACAAATAAGGTACATTGTCCTCTCCCCTTCTAAAGAGCCTCCTGTGTTTGTTACTATTAATAGCGAATAGTTGTAAAAGTGGAGTATTTTTATGGAAAAAAAACCTGTATGCATAAGTGATTTGAAAAATTAGATTTTTCGCTTTCAGAAAAGAAAAAAGTAGCCGTTGCATCAGAACACTGAATGGTCTAAAATATCATGGTGTCAGATTTTCACTATCTTTTCTAGTTTACGAGATGTAAATGGGACAGACGGACAGATATTCCACACAAAACTTTAAAAAAAAAAGAAGGGGATATATAACCAATCACTGCGTGTCCTTTGTAATCCAAAGGAAATATACAAGAAAAAAAGAGATGTGCCTTATATTGACACTGGACGTGAAAATGCACAAAGGTAATTACGTGTGTGTGTGTGTGTGGGGGGGGGGTTTAAAGCCTATCTAACCTCTGGAGCCGCCCCTGGATACAGAAACAATAGTAGAGTTCGTTCAAAGTACACCCAATTTCCCTTCCTTACAAGGTGTTGACATCCTGCCTACACGACCTTCAGTTGGTTCTTACCGCAGACTACTGGAATGAGAACCTTCACCCGTCACATGCACGTACAGTGGGTGCATCGACCTGCCACCACCACCCCCAGCAGATAAATGTTTTCCTCACCTGTGGCAGGCAAACAGGCAATATAATCAACCATAGTTGTGGGGGGGGGGGGGGCTAAGTATGGAAACAACAGAGAGAGAGAGAGAGAGAGAGAGAGAGAGAGAGAGATTGTTAAAGAAGATGAAACAAGGCAGACAACTCCTACATTCGCAGTGCTATCGTCTGCCAATACATATATTTGTTTCTTTCTACTTCACCTAGACGGATGTCTGGCTAACTAGATTGGTATATGTCTCATGAAAATAGCTGCCTCCGCAGGAATGCCAAGTAATAAATAGTTGCACTTTTAACTATGTGGATGCTGTGGTTGATAAACCCAGTGGCGGATGTATTGAGTTTTTATTTCGGCGCATGTGGGTCACTGACTATGTGTTTCCCTCTCAGAGTATTAATCGCTGGATAGTCTAAGAGCTGAACGAAGGCTTTCGAGCTCTAAGTTTGAAAAAAAAAAAAACCTGTCTGAATCCGTCCGAGAACAAATAAACAGTAAAAAAAAACAACAAAAAAACCCTGTCTGACCACAGGTCTTTCTGGTAGTGACCCGAATCGATGCCTATTGGATTCGTGACAGGGTTGTTGGAGCTTTCGTGCTACTCCGCGCCGTGCAAGAGGTGGACCTCTCGTCTACCCGTGGGCACCCCCACGGGGTCCTGTTTGTTTCTTTTTAGCCTAGCCACTTCCTCTGGTAGCCGTTTCCACGCGGGCGTCACGTTGAGGCAGAGTAACGTGCCCGCACAGAGTATTAACTCTTTGTCTCCGTAATTATTTACCACATTCTGACAGAATCAACGTTGGTATCGTCAGTTCGGAGAGAAAGAGTTAACCCACGTTTGACGTAGAAACGTAGAGGCCAATCGTTAAAGAGTTCGGCCTGAACACTGACACGTCGCAGTTGAGACCAACAGCTCGTTGCCGCGTCACAGCTCGTGACATCTGACCTTTGACGTGGCAGTGAACTATTGGCCCATCAACAGCCCACAGGCTGCAACGTCGCAGGTCAGGGTTGAGGCCTACTGTTATAACGGTCTCGGTTAAACAATTAGGTCTCAGTGGTTTTTTTTTTTTTTAACTTCGAATTCGATGTTCGTCTGCTAAACATAGGTCTCAAGGTCAATGTACATTTCATCGTCTGCATAGCTAGCTGGCGCCGCTCTTTACAATGAATGTCCTTCAATATTTAGATACAAGATGACTCAAATATCGATTACGTGACCAGAGATAAATACACCATCTGAGATTAAAACAAAATAGGCAGGTGTGTTTACTGAATGTCTTGAATATCTAGTAATTTAGTTCCGATCAGGTACTGCATTGGAAACACAACGTTATCCCCGACGATAGACAAAGATTTCATTTTAAGCCAGTGATAATAATAATAATATAAATAATAAACTTTATTATCCATAAGAAAATGTGTCTTACTATTAGTGCATCACACCAAACGAAACATAACTATAGACAAACGAAGATATACAATCACATCTGACTCACTCAAAATTTACAATTTTAAATGTTTCTATCAGATAATTGAATTGTATTTGATTTCCAGAGGAACAAGAGTTTTTGTGTCTTTGATCTCGGTGTCTTGTATCTCTTTTGTCATGGGAAAATAAAAAAACCCTGATCCAGAGGGGGATTTTTTTTATTACTAAAATCTTTTTAGCTTTCTCATGAATGCTTTTTTTTTTCAAATGGGATTTATTTATTTATTTATTTTTTTTGCCTATGACTTAACCAGCAGCATTTAGGATTTTATGGAAATTTTGATTTTATAAATGTTCGAATACCCGAACCGCGAGTCAGATCCGGTCCGCGTCTTGGTGCAACCGATCCCTGGACACTTCAAGTACCCGATGAAGCCGGGGATGCCTCAGTTGGACTTTATTCAGTGATGTGGCCTGTAACCAGCAGGTAGTGGCCTGTAACCAGCAGGTAGTGGCCTGTAACCAGCAGGTAGTGGCCTGTAACCAGCAGGTAGTGGCCCAAGGCCGAACAAAGGCTGGGCACCAGTGCTTCAAAGTCAACTGCATTGAACTTATTGAGCACTGGATCTAGAGACACTTTGCTAAGAGGGCAGCGAACCTGCTAGCGCAGCGTATTATGTCAGTGTTACTGGCGTTCAGACTGTGACTGCATGGAACAAATATCTACACGTGTTACAGACGTCATTGTTTAAATGTCAGCAGACGTAAGACAGCCATCTTGCTGACAAGGTCCGCCCCAACACCTCTCTCTTTTTTTATTACATGGAGGAAAAAAAAATGAGTTTACGAACAATAGATCCAACAGAGAGCGTGAGAGAGAGAGAGGGGCAGAGAGAAAGGGAGAGAATAAGAGAGAGAAAGAGAGAGGAGAGAAAGAGAGGAGAGAAAGAGAGGAGAGAAAGAGAGATGTAAAGAGAAAGAGAGAGAGACAGGCGGGGAGATAGAGAGACAGGCGGGGAAATGAGTTTTGGAGCGGTGCATTTTTTTTTAAAAACTCTGACTTGTTTATTAAGTTTTAGATGTCCATTTATAATTTCTGTCCTACAAAATATGTGTTGGATGGTGAATAGTCGTTTTAAAAGTAAGAATATATAAGAGAAATAAATACTCAATAAAAAACCACAAATAATATTGAAGGAAAGGAACCGCAAATTACTGCTACATATCTTAATGCTGCAAGATTTAGCTCCCTTTTTTGCACAAAAAAAAAAAAAAGAATTAAACCACTATTTACTTATTAATTAGTTTGGTGGTTCATATGTAGTCATCGGCGATGAATACTTGCGCAGAGTTTGATCCCAGAACAGGAAGTGGGAGAAATAACGCGTACAAGAGTTGACATAAGCTTTCTAAAACAAACAAACAACAAGCTGATCAAAATACGATAGTACGTTCTATTTTTTTTTTAAAGATTTCACATCGTACTTCTGTTTTATTAGGACACGGGAGGTCACTGAGTAATATAAACCATAAACACGTTTCATCACCTTCCATGTTTGTTGGCACAGTATTGTCATTGACTTTCGCTACCTTTCTCCGAACTTTGGCTACCTTTCCCACTGACTTTTGGGCTACCTTTCTTCGCATTGGGTCACACCAATCTTTGAGCGCTACAATTTCCCATCACCTATGTGTGGTGTTTGCTTATCCTTCAGAGTGGAATCCTTACTCAGCCGACGCAAACATTCTCAGTATGGAGATACCATTTCACGCTAGGGGGGTCAAAGCACGGCCTTCAGGGTAAATAGATCTACACGTACAGCTAATTTCTGCGCTGCACATCTTTCATCGGCCGAGATGAATCGGCTCTTATCGTGCACTGAAGCGTGAAGCGGTCTCGAGATTTTGGCGGGCTGGCATCAAAGACTGAATGCAGACGAGACAGGTGTGAAATGTGCAACTGCGCCTAAGGTCGGGTAGGCGGACAGTAAAGAACCCTTCAGTTCTTCAACTTTTATAAGAATGCATAAGGGAGAGGCCGGGGGGGGGAGACGAGGGGATCTACATTGGCGTTGTAGGGCTGGGGGGGGGGGCATTGAAGTGGTTTAATTAGACTTATCCCCATCAATTCATTCAACTGATACAAAGTACCCATTCATCACACGGAACACATTCAAAACAGACTATTTTTTTAAAATCTATTTCAATCTTGCATGGATTAAGAAAAACATGAGAATCGATTACAAAAATAGTCGATTTTTTTTTCTTAACAGATGCGTGTGTGTGTGGGGAGGGGTGCCGCCCTTCAAGCTTCAAGAAATTTTGGAGCGTGGCCTAGCAATTGGTGTTGAGATAACTTGTGTAGACCAATGACTTAAGGCAGCAATGACTCACTTTTTTTTTTATTTCAGAAGAAGGTCGATACCAGTTGGACCATGCAAGAAATGAACACCTACATCAGAGTAGTCCGATTTCATTGATGCTTTCCTACAAATTTTGTAAAACAATGTGTACAGGAAAAAAGTAACCCTTTAACACCTTGCAATCTATAAGGTAGATCATGTAAAGGTCATCTACGGGCGACTGTTAACGAGGGTGTCATGTGGCCAGCACAACGACCAACCACCTTTGTTTTTTCCTCCATCTAATGCCAGGTACCATTTTGAGATGGATGCACTCGGGCGTACTGAAAATCTCGAAATTCAAAATCTGATATTCGAACCCGAAACTCGAGACCCATTAGTTCGGAAGCCAAGCGCTTTGCCACTCAGCTAGGATGAAAGTGTAGAATTTAAAAAAAAACGAAAAAAAAAACTTTTTTTTTTCATGGGGGGGGGGGTGTCAGAAAAAATGTTCCGAATACTGTGTATTTAAAGTTTTGTATACTGTCAAATCTATTCTTTCGACCGAATCCTAAACAAACCGAAACAAATCATTTTATACAGTTCTTTCCGGTTAATCGGACCAGCCGGATATTATCCCAGTGATCGCTTATCGCTTCCCGAGATGGCCAGATGAGCTGGATCCAACTGGGTTACATGTTGGTCAACTCTTCCCACAGCTCTACAGAGATGTATGTCCCAATACTAAGACTACCTATCGGTGAGTTCCTAGAACGTGAGTTCTTGAAAAGAAAGCCTCTTTGATCAGCTGTGTAGCTGTTGGGGAGAAGTATCGTAGTCGTGTTTTGTTTGTTCTCGCGCTCTTTGTGCACGAATACTCAGTGGTAAACAAACGTGAACACAGCCAGCTGAACGCGAATCGATACCATAAGCTCAAGCCTGAATGACAACAACAAAAAAAAAAAAAATTAAGAGTGGTAAGTACGTGAATCAATAGCAGAAGGCAGCCGATGACCAGGGTGGGGGGTGGGGGGACACTTGTACATCTCGCATACAGCTACTGGAGAGAAGCTTAAAGACGAGCAGACGACACTTGGTTTGCATTGTTATGTTAGTGGTCGCAATCCAAAGTTTAATGATCGGGTTTCAGTAAGAGACGAGGAAAGGAGGGCGAGAACATTAGAGGAAATAGAAAGGGAGAGAAGAGAGAATGGGAAAAATCGAACGTTATGAGTGTGTAAGTATGTGTGTAAGTGTGAGAGAATGTGAGAATGTAATAGGTGTGAAATGTGTTACTATTATCAACACACAGCCATTTGAAAACTCTCCCACCCTAAACTCTTACTTTTATTACCACACGCATGATTACTTTTGACATCGCGAGAGCCGCCCAGAAAGAGCTACTAGTTTGTTGAGACGACGTTTTTTAGAAGGGGAAGACAAAAAAGAGACTAAACTACCGCCAGCAGCTGTGTACAAACTGAGTCCGTCGCTCAAAGCAACGGTGACATACAACTGTTTACTAAGTTAGGTTTCTTTTTTTTTTATTGACGGATTAGGCAAGGTCGCGATGACTTTAAAAAGTTCGCCTTTTCAGACCTTGTGATCTATGGGGCAGTTACTTTGTCCCATGTTAACGAGGATTTTATGTGACCAGCACAACGACCAACCGTCTAACTTTTCTTAATGTTAGCGGCCCATTAAAGCTGGGTGGATTAGGAGGTGCCTTAGAGTAAAAATAAAAGTAAAATAATCAGTTTTCACCAGGATTCGAACTCGGGACCACCGGTTCGGAAGCCAAGCTCTTTACCACCCTGCAACCGCGCGATATCTAAAAGCTGTTCCTAGACTAACGTTTAAACTATCAGAATCCTTTTTTTTTAATAAAGGTTAAGAAACAGTGACACCAGTAGATCGGTGGGTGGGAAAAATAAAAGGCAACATTTCATGCATGTCGGATAGAAGCAGTTTTTAACTACCCGCTTACAACGAATAAATATTACGCAGAAATGCACGAATAGCGAGCCTAATAACGTACCTCGCAGTCAATGTTCGTGTCTGGTTGTTATGTTATACAATCCGTGCCTTGTTGGCCTAGTAGACAGAATGGCATTCAAAGCGATCTGTTTACTTTGAAATCATGGCTGCCAATCTGAACGTCTCGACACTTTGAAACATTCGGAGCACGTACACGTTGTAACAACTGACAGCTACCACAAGACACACACATCTAGAAACTTACTGTCCGACTTTCTGATGGCTCCGCAGTTTCCTTGGACGCCTCGCCACTGGCCACCACTTCCATAGTAGCAGACGCATCGCTGGACTCTTCTGAACTTGACCCCGACTGAGTTGGCGAGGGCCAGGCGGAAGACGAAGCCGTCGCTGAAAATTTGTTGTGCCCCAACGAGTCTCCAATAGTTCTGTGGAAGAAAGATGCTTCTGAGAGTCTTCGATTTGCTGCCGACCTTTGGGGCCTGAGTGACGGCTCCGGGGTCAGCGGGGAAGCAGATGCTCGTCGCCCTTTCTTTTTGGGTGTCACGTCGCTGCAGGAGCCACCCCGTGATGTCCAGGCGTGTGTCTCGGAAGACAGCATAGAAAGTCTGTGCGCTTCCTGCGACACGACCCCGGCGCTAGAGGCCGAATACAGTGACGTACTCATTTGCAATCTGCCTGTATAGTGCTCAAAGTCACGACTTGAGCCGATCAACTGATCTGGGCACTGGTATAAGTCACATAATTTATGTTTAGGTTCATAGGAAGCTGTACTTCTAAGAAATCGTGATTCAGGAGTCTGAAACATCAACGAGTCGCCCTTTCTAGACAGCATGGCGGCAGCCATATCCGTGGCTCCAAAACAGACAGAATGACTCTTCTCTTTATCCAACTCACTGTAATCAGCGAGCTCTCCAGAAATGGTTGGCCTGCTGGCGAAACTCGGAAAGCGATGGAAGTCCTGGCCCACAATGTTATCTAAGTTTTGATTGAAGGTTTCATTTAATTGATCACTGCACATGTCACCATTCGCCTTCATGGCTGACACACTAGCCACTCGCTGGACGAACACATTATTTCCCCTTGCAAGCACATGAACACATACACATCAAGGGCAGGCAATGTCCCGAAGTCTTCAGTTCACTTATCAACACATAAACAACCGATGCCACGGACTGTTGGGTCACTGATGCAGCACGAGTCCATTACCGCCAAGCCTTTACGTGTTAACTGCGTCACATACTGTGTAATCATTTGCACGTTGAAACCGCACACGGCTTGCGCATGACCCACATTCAACTAGCTGCTGGTCCAAGGGGGGATGCTCGTCCTCCCTAGATTAGAATGCATGAATGTATATCAAACAGAACTGTGCGATCCATCGATAGCAAGGATTTAAAAGCTCTTCGCTTCTATCGGAATTAGTACACAAGCCCACACAAGTTTAGTACCCGAGCGTCTAAGGGTGACAAGAGACCAGTTCGGCTTTTCAGTTTCAAAAGCCTTGGTTTGATGGTGATCTTGTCTCCCTGAAATGTAGCCGATAAAGCAGTTTTTAGAAACAGGACATAATGGGAAGGTGGGTAAAAAAACAACTTATTTTACAAAATTAACACGTAAAATGAGATAAACATAATCCCTGATAGGGTTAGAAGTTTCATCTTTTGATGACATGATCCTTGCCAAAAGACTTTTTTAAGTTCCATTCAAGACTTGAAAACCAATGGAAAGGTGGTGACCAAACAGGGCATGCAATTCTGAGTAAAAAAAAATTCCACAGAGCACCAAAAGACGAGTACCTGAGACCATGAGACGAACTCATCTTTCCCACTAGCCCACCTAATCAAGTCATCGCACCTAGAGCCGTTCAATAAACTCGATTAGCTAGTGTGGCACTC
>JADKLZ010028709.1:0-14364 GCA_021533235.1 Biomphalaria straminea | reverse complement strand
ATAGCTAAATCACTTAAGTTTTTCACAGTGTAGAAGACAATGCTACCTTCGGTAGAGTAGTTAGGCACAAATTTATTTTAAGTGACTTAATTGTGTACAGTGCTGTTAAAACATGTACGAAGAAGCAATGAGAGATAAGATCCCATTTCTTCCAGTTTTAATGATTTTATTTAAAACCTAACTCTTTTTTAATTCTTCTCCTTTCCAGGGCCGGTCTTAAACATAAACAAACTAGGCAGCTGCCTCGCAAGGGACTCCAAACTATTTTTACTTAGTAGAAATAGCAAAACATGTGACTAATGTCGTTGTTGGAGTACACTAAATTATAAATAAATTGTGTCATTTTGTTTATTTATTTCTTTATTTTTCTGTTTTCTTTGGGTCCTAATGCACTTCTTCTCTGGCCGCCAATGATTGAAGTCCAACCCCGTCCTTCCCTCCATTTCGAATATTTATTTGACTGGGCAGATACGTTTCTGTGATGTTTTTTTTAGCGGCCCCCGTATGGGGAAAAGCCTCTATTAGGTTTGTGCAAAATGTCCGTCTGTCCGTCTGTCACACTCAGGGCGCCAAAACTAGAAGAGATACGAAAAATATTTTCACCATTAAATGCGGCTTGAAATGTTTAGGTGCAACGGCTACTTTTAGTTTTCTAAAAGAAAACCGTTTAATTTATAAAATTAATTATGCAAGCGATTTTTTAATAACAAAACACCAATTTTAAAACAATTACGTAAATGTAAGGGAGGAAATGTTACTATAAGAAATGTTTTACACTGTAATGAACATAATGATAACAGAATCGAAAACCATGTCTGTATAGTATGGCTTTAATAAACTGAATGACAACACAACACACAGTTCGTGAACACATTCTTACGCACGAGTTACAAGCACATGTAAACATAGGATCGACAACAGAAACAGACTATAATTTCATAACATTCACCCCCAGTTCAAAATGTGCTTACTAGTATTAATAACAATATCATAATAAATTAAGCGTAGAATAACAACAGATGTTCAAGTAAACAAACAATGTAGGATAGCATGACATACTGTATCATATCGATATGACATTATAGATCAAATATATTAAAATATGATAAATCAAACATCATATGAAAGTCAATTAACAAAGTACAATGAAGATAATTGAATAAACAAATGTAATTCTGGAAACTAGTATTGACAAATTGAATGCCAAACTTAAGAGTTCTATTAAGCTGATGAGCTTTTACTCTTTGTAATTGGGCCTAGATCTCCTTACTCTAAGATTGTATCTAGGTGTAGTTTCATCTGCCTGTGTTTCAGGCGGTCTGACTACGTCTTCGGTGGTGCTGGTGGTTTCTTCAACCATCGTAGAATCAGTAGGTTGATCCCTGGGAGGCGAGCTTTGGATGGGGCAGTCAATATCAAGCACTGTTCCACTCTGATTATCATTTTCTATAACGTCTTGTTCCTCCCTAGGGGCTAACATTCGTAATGAGACTGTTTCCTCTCGACCGTTTGGTGTTCGGATAACAGCGTACTGAGGATTGCTTCTTGCAACTTCACAGTTCGCATTCAGTCGCATACAATCTTAGAGTAAGGAGATCTAGGCCCAATTACAAAGAGTAAAAGCTCATCAGCTACAGTGTTCTGCTTGCCAGAGCGATAGATGACGTCATAGTGGAAACACGAGAGTTCTAGTTTCCACCTTTGGATTTTTTCATTTTTAATTTTTCCTTTGTTTGACCTGTTGTACATGAAAGAAACAGATCGCTGATCCGTAACAAGTGTGAAAGTTTTACCAACTAAGAAATGTTTCCATTTTCTCAACGACTCAACAATGGCATATGCTTCTTTCTCAACTGAAGAATGTTTCCTTTCACTTCTTGTTAATGAGCGAGAGAAGAAGGCAACAGGCCGGCCATCTTGGTTGAGGGTAGCCGCAATGGCTATCTCAGAAGCATCAGTCTCAACAGTTAAGGGGCGATTCGGATCAATAGTATATACAGCGGCACTTTCAAGTTCATTTTTCAAACTTTCAAATGTTCTTTTGACTTCTTCGGAGACAGGAAATTGTTGGTTTCTCGTTAACAGGCTTATTTTTGTTGAGAAGTTGGGTATCCACTGTGAGTAGTAAGCCAGAAGACCCACTACTCGTTTCTGTTCACGCATGTTCACTGGTACGGGTAATTCCCTTAGGGCACGAAATCTCTCAGGATCCGGCTTAAGTTGTCCTTTGGAAATCTCGTATCCTAACAGTCTCACTTTAGTAGTGCTAATTTCACTTTTTGTTTCATTAAAAGTGATTCCATACTTTTGAGCACTATCGAGAAATCGATGTAGATTTTGGTCGTGTGATTCCGAGTCCGTACCGCAGATGGTCACATTATCGACATAAGCAAAAGTGTCAGTGAGTCGCTCGTCTTCGATGATTTTGTCAATCGTACGCTGAAAACAGGCGACCCCATTCGTAACGCCAAACGGAATCCGACGGAACTGATACAGTTTCCCACAAGCTTCAAAGGCTGTGAAAGGCCTTTCCTCTTCTTTTATGGGTATCTGGTGGTATGCACTTTTAAGGTCTAAAGTGCTATATACAGAGTATTGGGAAATCTTTTCCGCTAGTTCATCAATTCTGGGCATAGGGTAGGCGTCTAGTAGAGTGAACCGGTTTATGGTTTGACTGTAGTCTATGACCATTCTTTTCTTATGTCTATCATTTGTTGTGACTAAGACTTGTGCACGCCAGGGAGATTTAGATGGTTCAATAATTTCATCTTTCATCAGTTGCTGAATTTCCTTCTCTATAAACTTTCGATCTGGAATTGAGTATCTGCGAGACCTTGTAGCCACTGGGGTACAGTTTGGTGACAGGTTACTAAATAGGCTAGGAGCCTCTACCCTGGCTGGTTGGAGAGTACTCAGGCACAACGATGGTTTCTGACCATCGAAAGGAATAAACAGGTTTTGGTGCAAACCAATAAAGTCAAGTCCAAGAATGACGTCAGAGCACAAATTGTCTAGTAGAGAAAGTTTAACTCCTTCGTATCGTTCATTGTTTAGGCGTATGTTGGCGTAGATATGCCCTTGAGTGATTCGAGATAGATGCGTAGAAGCCATAAAGATTCTGTTGCCTGAGGAACATGTCTGCCATTTGTGCTTCTTAGCAATGTGCGTTGAAATATAGCTTTCACAACTCCCAGTGTCTACTAGGGCTTTCAATTGTACGTTGTTGATGATAATGGGTATCGTAGATTTGTTTAAACTCAGAGGCTGCACAGTAGCGATAGCCGAAACTGCTGAAGATCTCGATTTGCAGACTCTTTGAAAATGACCCTTTTTGAAGCACTGATTGCATGTCGCTTCTTTTGCAGGACATTGAGAGCGGGGATGCTTAACCCTGCCGCAAAAGTAACACTTGCTGGCTAATGCATTTACTTCATGTGTGTGTGAATTGCTTGCACTTTGAGGAATCGTTACATTTGGCACTGGCGAGGCCGAAGAATTAGTGAGAGTAGTTGCCGCACAATTAGTTTCCTGCTGTGATGACTCATATTGTAATGAGTGCTGATAAGCATGTTCTAGTAATCGAGCCTCCTCGAAGGCGTCCTTTAAACTTAAAACAGTCTTTTCAAGTAGACGTTTTCGAATGTTGTTGGACACTAGTCCATTGATGAACGAGTCTCTAATAGCTTCTTCTCGGTGTTGTTCAGCAGTCACCGCTTTAAAGTTGCAATCTTTGGATAGAGTTCTTAATTTCTGCATGTAGGCGTCTATTGTTTGACCTTGCTCTTGCTTGCAAGTAGCTAATCTGTGCCTAGCAAACACCTCATTCTTAGGTTGAATGTAGATGCCATTTAGAGTCTGGATTGCTTCATCAAATGTCTCTTTATCAAGGATCATTTGATATACAGCAGGAGAGACATAGTTTATCAGTAGTTTCTTAGTATCAAGATTGTCTACTGATATTACTGATATAAAATTTTTAAAAGTTTCATACCAGTGCTCCCAACGCTCTGCTGCTTGAGGTGCCGTGGGCTCGATGTCAAATTTCTCTGGACGAAATATCCTATCCATTTCGAAATTCTTGCAACTTCACAGTTCGCATTCAGTTTATTAAATTGTAATGAACATAATGATAACAGAATCGAAAACCATGTCTGTATAGTATGGCTTTAATAAACTGAATGACAACACAACACACAGTTCGTGAACACATTCTTACGCACGAGTTACAAGCACATGTAAACATAGGATCGACAACAGAAACAGACTATAATTTCATAACATACACATATTGATATCACGCACATTTTTTAAAATGAACTTTTATCAGCGACTTTCGTGTACTAGCGTAAAAAGCCTGGCAATGACATGATCCTAAACTAATTTCTTAAACTTTTTTAAAAATCAGATTTAAAAAAAAAATTGTTTAGTGCCCCCATTAGAATGAAAGAAGCATATTTTTGTGCGTTTTGTCTGTTAGTTGGTCTGTCCGTCACGGTTAGTTAAAAAAACACTAAAGGCTTTTGAAAATATGATTTAACCTTTACTGTTCTTTCAGAAATATTGCGATAGTTTAAGGATGGGAGCATACAGGAATTGAGCCAGGGACCAACGATAAATCCGAACTACAGTCTAGTGCGCAAACATCAAGATAAGGCAAGTTTATACCCTGCTCGCCATCCTCCGTCGTCCAGCAAGAAGCTAATTATTTTCAACTTAGAAAGAACATCCGAAACATCTTGCGAATAGGCGGATCTGACAGGGATCCGACTCCGACGGGGGCCGCCTCTTTTGTAATCTGGTTTTGTAAATATTTCATTCGCTTCTTTCTTTTATCAAGTATCCATATCACTAGCGGATCCAGAACTTTTGAGTTGGTTGGGGGGGGGGCGATTTGTTTTTGGAAACCCTAGCCCTATGGCCATATCAGAAGATATTCGGTGCTCGTAAAGACCTTCCTTCAGGGAACAGTACCAGGAAAACAAGAAGAGGCAGACACAGAGAAAGCGATGGGAAGACAACATAAAAGAATGGACGGGCGTGCTATTGAATGAGGTTCTAACTAAGGATAAGGACAGAGAGGAATGGAGAAGGACTGTCGACGAATCTTGCTTGGTTCCCCAATGGTCCAACACATTAGGGGATAGGTAAAGGTAAAAAGGTGAAAACCCAGTAAACCCCAACAATGTCCAGAGTTGAGAGACATTCACGGCTTTGACTTTTGCTATGGAAGTTAAGAAGAATCGAATTTTGAAATGTCTTCAAAAAGTTTTGAGTCGATTAAGTTGCAGACGTGAAATGGGCATACATCTATATGTATTTCTTTTCGGGAGGGAGGGTAGAACCTTAACTTATATTTATATATAAGTAGCTTTTATTATATAGATATGTAACTAATTATCTTAACAACCTGGGATTTCTGAAAAAAAAAATGGACCGCCCCTCCCCCACTCGAAAGGTGCGGCATTGATGCAATATTTCTACCCCAGTCCACCAACTCAGCCACCATACTAGAGGGATGGGGCGATATAATAAAAAAAATTAGGTTAAAATATAAACAATTAGTATATATCATTAAACGTAAGTATAGATTTCGTATATGAAATGTGTGATTTCTGTAATAAATTTGTTCCGCCCCTCACGTACGGATAAAACCATTTTTAGCGGCCCCCGTAAGGGGAAAAAGCCGCTATTAGGTTTGTGCAAAATGTCCGTCTGTCCGTCTGTCACACCCAGGGCGCTAAAACTAGAAGAGATACGAAAAATATTTTTCAACATTAAATGCGGCTTGAAAAGTTTAGGTGCAACAGCTACTTTTAGTTTTCTAAAAGCAAACCGTTTAATTTATAAAAATTATTATGCAAGCGATTTTTTAATAACAAAACACCAATTCTCAAACAATTACGTAAATGTAAGGGAGGAAATGTTACTATAAGAAATGCTTCTGGCATGTAGATATCAAGCACATTTTTTAAAATGAACTTTTAGCAGCGGCTTTCGTGTACTAGCGTAAAGCCCGGAAATGACATGATTCTAAACTAATTTCTTAAATTTAAAAAAAAATCGGATTTTTAAAAAAAAAATTGTTTAGTGCCCCCATTTGAATGAAACTAGCATATTTTTGTGCGTTTTGTCTGTTGGTTGGTCTGTCCGTCACGGTTAGAAAAAAACACTAAAGGCTTTTGAAAATATGATTTAACCTTTACTGTTCTTTCAGAAATATTGCGATAGTTTAAGGATGGGAGCATACAGGAATTGAGCCAGGGACTTAAAAGGAACATCCGAAACATCTTGCGAATAGGCGATCTGACAGGGATCCGACTTCGACGGGGGCCGCCTCTGAGTTTGTGTATCACACAAACTCTCTTTGTAATCTTGTTTATTTTAATTTGCTTAATCTAATTATAATCTAATGTAAACTAGGTCTAGAATATTTGTGACGGAACAATTATTCATTTTTAACCTTGAAAATGTTTAAAGGTCAAACTAGAGTTTTCCCAATGTGGCCAACGGACTAGTAATTCTTTTCACAGCGATATACATTAACAGTTAAATTTCAAGGAAAATCGTGAGAGTCGTCTGTTAAATCAGCGTCTTGGCTGGTTCCATATTCTATGAAGTTCTGACTTGAATAGAGGTATTGTAAAAAGGAGATTAGATAATTATCTTAACATTTTTGTGAAAGGAAATTAAAAAAAGATTCCGGTAAATGTTCAGTGTACAAGGAAGTCAGCAGAGGAGTGTCTATTCTTCCTAACATCACACGGCCTCTGTCTTCTATACAAAGTTAACAGAGCGAAACAAAGTGATGATCATATTTCTCAGCACAAAGGCTCTAGATCTACATCACGCTTTCTATCTGTTACTCTGTATTGGATAGGTTTAGGTTGGTACAAACATATTTTCATCACTCAAACAATAACAACAAAATAAGAATATAATTTATTATTATTATTTTTTTTTTTTTATAAAAAAAAGCCGATCCCCTTTTTCACACATAATGGTAGATACCCTTTCAGACCTTGTTGTTTATAGGGCAATTGATGTTAAATTCATCTACGGTTAACGAGGGTGTCATGTAGCCAGGACGACGACCAACCGCCTTTACTTTTCCCCAACTAATATCAGGTACCCATTAGAGCTGGGTGAACTTAGAGGCGCCCGAAAATTCCGAAATTAAAACTCGCAGTCTTCACCAGGATTCGAAACCAGAACCCCGGTTTGGAAGCCAAGCGCCTTACCGGTCAGCCATCGCGCCTCCTAAGCTGATGGTGGTGTAGAATTTCTCAGCCCATTTTTTTCCTGAAAGGTTTCAACTTAGCAAGGAGTCTTCCCAGTAAGCAACTGGGAAGCGTGGTCGAGAGGCTAAGTGCGGCTTGAACTTGGCTTGCTTGGCTACCTAGAAGGGGGCTCGAGGCTCGACACCCGACTCTGGCAGAGTTGTGTTTACTGAGCGCCCAAAGGCAGCACGGGAAACCAACTCCTAGATACCCCCTACCCCCCACTGGTCCACAAATGAGATTGGATCAAAGCGCTCTGAGCATGCTGTAAGCATGAAAGTAGCGCTATATAAAAGCTATAATAATAATAATAATAAGCATTGCACTATAGGGGTCTTCTATTAACTCTAATGCCCCTGGTGTAATAGTACTGGCCAGTACTGACTCCTTCTTTGTTAGATTAACTTTTACGTGGGGATTGGTCCTTCTTACCCGTGTGTAATATAACCTTGTTTGACATGAGTTCTTTTTACGATGAGAATTTTATGAAGCCTGGAAATCATAAAATTCTTGGCGCCGGAGGGGGGGAGGGGGTCTTACGTAGCTCCCCTAAACGCCCTTACTAGATGGAGGGGGAACCAGCTACTTCTCCACCACTATCTCAAGAAATATTTTTTCAAACATGTAAAAGAATTTAAAATTATCTAAAAATACTTTTCTTGAAAAAAAAAGAAAATAATTTAAAGGACTATCTTCAATGAACATTCATTGGATTCCGAACTACTGAATATAAACACAGAGAAATACTGGAAAATTGTGCCATAATTATAAGGCTTTCAGTTTAATTTTTCATTGCGTCCCCCTGTGACCCTATTGTGGGAGCTAACAGCGATCCCCCAGATCTCGACTGGTTAAGGGGGCGCAAACATTTTTTTTTTGTATTGTGGGTGCTGTGATGCCAAAAGGAAAAATTTGAGAAACACTGGCTTAGTGCTTAAGCGAAGTTTAATCCAACCATGGCATTATATTTCAAATGCGTGGCTGTCAACTAGAATGGACTTTTAATTACTATCAAGGAATGACTCAAAGCTTTGCGTTTAATGAAATGTGTAACAAATTAAATTTTATGTTGAAGCTTTAGCATGACATTCTTCCTATTCATAGTGACACATAGCACACATATAAGCATAAGATGTCATAGCTTATGAGCTACATGTCCATTAATGTCTAGTGTTATAATCACTTAGGTTATAAAAATGTTATAGGATTTATAATAATGCACTCTAAGACTGATTCTAACAATGGTGTCTGGAAATTTATCGCAGACAAACGAAATTATTATTATTATTATTATTATAGCTTTTATATAGCACTACTTTCATGCTTATAGCATGCTCAGAGCGCTTTGGTCCAATCTCATTTGTGGACCAGTGGGAGGGAGGAGGTATCTAGTAGTTGGTTTCCCGTGCTGCCTTTGGGCGCTCAGTAAACACAACTCTGCCCGAGTCGGGTGTAGAACCTCGAGCCCCCTTCTAGGTAGCCAAGCAAGCCAAGATCAAGCCGCACTTGGCCTCTCGACCACTGTAACAGGTATTGATAGAGATTTAGCGTACTTTAAGATGACCAGTTTCACGAATTATAATGAGCCGTATTAGAGCCAGGATTTGGTTGCCTAAGCCAACCACGAAAACTAGAGACTTAGCAGAATTTAAGTTATTGGTTAACTAGATGCATGACTCGTAGTATTAAATAATCTTATTTTTTGAAGTAACGTCTGTATAATATAAGATAAGATAAGACATCCATCAATTTTTTTTTTGTCAATTGTAGTTTAATTATTTGTTCACTATTGAAAGTTAGTTGTTTCTACTTTCAAATATCCTCTAAAGAATGAAGAAAGAAAAACAAATAAGTGACTTAAACTAGGACAACACAAAGAATAAGATAAGATAATTTTTATTGATGTAATTAAATGGAAATTCAGTTTGATTATAATTGACAACCTCAGCGTAACTACTGTACAAAAACAGTATTGATGAGAAATTCGAACAACATTCACATACGAACACACATACACATTCACAACCAGCGTTTTATAAATTTGACTTCCATGTACTTCTCGTTGACGACAGCTGATCTTTTAACACTCTTGCCGAAAGTGGGATAAAGGAGTTTTTAAATCTGTCAGTTTTAGTCCTAACGGAAAGGAGACGACCACTTAATTAAGACGTTATTACAAGTTACAATAATATTTTGTACAAATACTCATTCACTGCTGGACTGAAACATAGCAAAGTAATTTATAAAGGAGTGTAAACTGGGATGTTTAAAGTTCTCACAATTCAAAAGATAAACTTTTTTTTTTTTTTTTTTTTTTTAAAGTAATTTTTTTTTTTCATGGCGTTTTTTTTTTATACTATTATCTTGCAAACTTCGTGGAAACTTCTTTACCGACATCTCTAGAAATTTGACAGTTAATATTCACATTTGGGAAAACATTACTAGCTAATTGGCCACACAGAAAAACTTATGAATTTTGTAATTTGTCTTTTTTTGAATTTACTTCAGTTGGTATTTCAAAACTCAATTCGATTGTTTTTTTGTTTTTTTTGTATTCAATAAAGAGTTGAGGATTTCATTAAGAGTTTGCGCACCGTCTAATGTAGCGATGAGCTGGGCTGTTAATTACAGCGCACGTGTCGGTAATGGGCGTGATTGTCATAGGATCACGTTGAGTACGTCTTATCTTGTGATTGTCGTAAGCAGGGGCGGCCCTAGCAGTGCGTGGGGCCCTGGACGATCGTCATGCGCGGGGCCCTTAGTGGTAAAGTTAGACTATATATATATATTGTAATAATTTAAGTGACAAGGCAAACTCAACGAGACATATATGTTTATTTACAAGACATCACATTAACACAAGACAACATCTTCTGTTTACTACAGTGTCTTCATTTTGCACTCTCTAGCTTTGGGCGGAAATCGTTACTCTCTTCTGTAAACATCCTGTTATGATCCGTTCACTAGAAGTGCGCATCTCTGCACTAGCCTGAATGGCGATGCGCATGGCAGAGTCATAACAATATGTCACCACATCTCGCTAACGGGCTAATCCTCCATCTCTAAAGCTGTAACAATAACAATAAAGAATGTCAGCCTCAAAGATGTGGGCTTTAGAACATTACGTAGATACTTATCTTATATAATACAGACGTTACTTCAAAAAAGATGATTATATCCTACGCGTCCTGCATTCAGTCATGCATATTAACCAATGACTTGAATTTTGAGATGAATTAGATAAGTTGAATTAATTTGTTTTAGTTGTTTTTTTTTTTGTTTGTCTCTCTTAATAACTGACATTTTTCTGGGTAGAAAGACATGCTCCAGTTTGATTCCCATTTCTGTAATTCATCTTATTCTCTTTGTAAAATTTCTGTATCTTGTGTTGTTTTTATTGTTCTATATATTATGCAATCGTCTGCGAATAATCTAGTAAATCGTTTGTGTATTTTAATTGTTCTGCATTAACAGATGCAAATTAAAAAAAGAAAACACTCAGGCACTACTAATATTATGTCGCCTCTCTCACTCTGTCGATTGAAGCCAATAGGATGTTCTATAAGAATAAAGTGTGCTATAGGAGTTACAGTGGTCCATTCACTTTCGCAGACTTGCGGAAGGGCTGTGAGGAAGGGCTGTTTCACGGGCTTTCAAAAAAAAATTATAAAAACACGACTACGAAGACAGTTTGTGTGGAAACACAAACTCAAAATCGGCCCACGAAGTGGAACACCCAGGCAGGTAAATAGGCAGGTTTCAATATTTTCAGAAAAAACATCAGAATGAAATTCTATCAAAGACAAATGACAGAGTAGAATGGAGAAAGAAGGTTGACAGATCTTGTGTGGTGCTCCAGCGGTTCAGCAGACCAAAGGATAGGATCCTACCAGATTATGACACGCGATAATATTAAAATCTATTTATAATTGTTGTTTTAAATTATGTCCAACTTATATACATACTAAATAGATTTTTTCTCTTAAAGAAAGTAAAGATTTTTGTATGTGTAAATGTAGTAGTTAGTATAACAGAACTTACTTAATTTAGCAATAAAAATGTAAAAAAAATATTTTTTTTTGAAAACAAACAAACAAACAAAACCTTTTGCATAAACCTGTTTAATAAATGGTAAATAGTCATCTCCTACATTAAAGAGCTTCCCTCGTCTGTTACTATTAATAGTGAATAGTTGTAAAAGTGATGCATTTTTCTGAAAGAAACTGCTTGCATAAGTGATTTTAAAAATTTGTGTTCTCGTTTTCAGAAAAGTAAAAAGTAGCCGTTGTATCAGAACTTTGAATGGTCTAAAACAGGTGTGGGCAACCTTTTTCAACCGAGGGCCGCATTAATAAAATTTGGGGACTAGGCGGGCCGCATATATTGTATATCATATGAGTGGCGAAGTGAATTTGGTGGCCCCGAATAAAATAGCAAAATACAAAAAAACAAAAAAAAAACAAGAGGGAAAAACAGCTAAAATTAAACAATTTATTAAAGACCAAGTGTACTTCGTACAAGTTTCGCTATTCCTTCTCTATAATATCGCAGTTCATTTTCAATGCGAGGCCCCCGATAAATCTTGACTTAGTATGCTGCTGTATACTTTGACTATGCCTAGGGACAGTCCTTTGAAACTTTTTAAAATATATTTACCTTTTACACTTTAGTATGCTTGAATTTAATGTAGCTTTGTGTAAAGTAAGCAGTTACTAATTTATGGTTGGAATACTTTCTTTATTTTATTGAAAAGGTTGTTTTTCTCAGTCAGTCCCATCATTTGTTACCCTTGCCATCTAGTACAAGCCA
Source organism: Biomphalaria straminea (assembly GCA_021533235.1). NCBI lineage: Eukaryota > Metazoa > Mollusca > Gastropoda > Planorbidae > Biomphalaria > Biomphalaria straminea. The sequence goes on along the minus strand of JADKLZ010028709.1, from coordinate 2,278 downwards.
ACCCAACTCTTTCAACACAGTTCTTCATAGCATTGAAAAAAATACTGGCATGGGCTTATGTGTTTTACTGAATTAATCGAAATAATGTTATTAAATATAATCTTCGTTTACTATAAACTTTTTAGAAGGTCGTTTAGAGACAATGTTTCTTTACCCTCTCCATTCTAATTGATAAGAATCAAAAGTTTCAATAATTTCTATAGATATTTACAATTATTAATAGAAATTTACATTTATTTCTTTTTAATACACTTGCATTTTTATATGAGTAATGTGTGAGCACACTGGATTTATTTAGCCTTTCGCGGGCCGCATAAAACACTTCGGAGGGCCGCATTTGGCCCGCGTTCCGTAATTTGCCCACCCCTGGTCTAAAATATTATGATGTCGGATTTGCACTATCTTTTCAAGTTTACGAGATCTAAACGGGACGGACGGACGTACGGACAGATATTCCACACAAAACTAATAGCTTCTTCTCCCCTTTCTGGCACCGCTAAAAATACTCCCGCAATGTTTGTTTTTTCAACACGTTGACACGGATTTTACCACGGTCGAACGATGTCTATGCACAGTAGTCAATTGGAAAACAAAAAAAATTAATACGTGATCGCCAAACTTGCTGGAAGCTGATACTGTTTATATCCGAAAATATTATACGTTTATGAAATTAAACAGCCTACTGCGAAAATCTGACCTTCGCGTGCAGTCTTAGGACTATCACCAGCAACAGTCGAGAATACACTGTACTAATTGTTTAGTTATTTTCAGTGCTTTAAAAAAATATTATAGGTGCCGGTACTCAGTGATGTATTGCCTAATTTTTAATTACAACTAAATTATTAATAAACGCTATAATACACAAAATTAATCATTTTTCCCCACATTGAAAAAAAGTGAAGTACGCCCTAGCGGTGTGACGGTAAAAAAAAAGCACTGATTATTTTTCTTAAAAAATCAATTTGTCAAAGGTTGCATTTATGTGACCCGTTACAATCTTTCGTAAGGCAAACAATAGTTCAAACTTTATCATTACGCATTTTCCTAATAAAATCCGATTAGACGTCGTTATTTATAGGCCTATAAGAAATAAACGATTAGGATTGGTTGCTTCCACTTATGTGTTTTTATTGTGAACTGTAAAACAATGAAAATCTCTTAGATTCGGCTGTTTTCACCGAAACTGAACGATACCGGTATTTTGAAACAAACAAAAAGATAAGTCAAGAGCTTAAATGGCAATTGGTAAAAGAAATATTCTACGAAAATAGTAACAAGTCCTTGTTTATGATCGCTCATTTAGTTTTCGACGTTGTTGACAATGAAATCTCCCAGCGCGGGGCCCCCTCAGGCGCGGGGCCTGGGGCGGTTGCCCCACTTGCCATTCCCTAAGGCCGCTACTGGTCGTAAGATCACGTTAAGTACGTCATATTTTGTGATTGTCGTAAGATCACATTAAGTACGTCTTATCTTGGACATTTGTTTTTGTTGTTTCGCCAAAACAAATCATCCACATAACCATGCTCCAGAGATTTGGGAGATATTCGACCGTTCTGTCTTAGACAAAGAAAGTTGAAAAGAATCGAGTTTTGAGTCGATTTAGTTGCAGACGTGAAAACATTTTCAAAGGTCTTGAGAACGTCCGTCCACCCTCTTCCCCAGCCCCAGGAGTACAGAGGCGCATTAAAGGTAGTGTGAATACAAGGCTGTGAAGTGGAGAGGCATAAATAAAGTTTGACTGTTTTAGAGGCATGCCAAAGATAATCTATAAGGACACGGTGGAGTAACATAACACTGAAGTATTATTCAGACCCTGAAATAGATACACAAGAAGCTAAGAGCAGTGTAACATTGTAACAAGAGGCCCAGATCATTTATCCTCATCTGTTCCTTGACTTTCGTCGTAGGGGTGCTGTGACAGTTCGCGTAACCAAATCTCTCCACTTTTTCCCGATCAGCAGCTGTTCTTAGTAGATTATCAAAAGAGAAGCCTGTGCAATCTTTGACATTGTCCAGCCATTTTCTTTGGATGTCCCTTACTGCGTGCACCCTTCACTGTACTTTGAAGGATGAATTTAGACATGTCTTACAATATACAGAGCATTGTAAATTTGTAAAACATAAAGCCCAGAGCAGTGCAACATTCTCAAAAGGAGCCCAGAGCATTGCAACATTGTAAAGTGGAGAGCGGAGTAGCAGTGTAACATTGTAACAGGAAGCCCATAAAAGTGTAACATTGTAACAGGAAGCCCATAACAGTGTAACATTGTAACAGGAA
>JADKLZ010028708.1:0-14346 GCA_021533235.1 Biomphalaria straminea | reverse complement strand
ATAGCTAAATCACTTAAGTTTTTCACAGTGTAGAAGACAATGCTACCCTCGGTAGAGTAGTTAGGCACAAATTTATTTTAAGTGACTTAATTGTGTACAGTGCTGTTAAAACATGTACGAAGAAGCAATGAGAGATAAGATCCCATTTCTTCCAGTTTTAATGATTTTATTTAAAACCTAACTCTTTTTTAATTCTTCTCCTTTCCAGGGCCGGTCTTAAACATAAACAAACTAGGCAGCTGCCTCGCAAGGGACTCCAAACTATTTTTACTTAGTAGAAATAGCAAAACATGTGACTAATGTCGTTGTTGGAGTACACTAAATTATAAATAAATTGTGTCATTTTGTTTATTTATTTCTTTATTTTTCTGTTTTCTTTGGGTCCTAATGCACTTCTTCTCTGGCCGCCAATGATTGAAGTCCAACCCCGTCCTTCCCTCCATTTCGAATATTTATTTGACTGGGCAGATACGTTTCTGTGATGTTTTTTTTAGCGGCCCCCGTATGGGGAAAAGCCTCTATTAGGTTTGTGCAAAATGTCCGTCTGTCCGTCTGTCACACTCAGGGCGCCAAAACTAGAAGAGATACGAAAAATATTTTCACCATTAAATGCGGCTTGAAATGTTTAGGTGCAACGGCTACTTTTAGTTTTCTAAAAGAAAACCGTTTAATTTATAAAATTAATTATGCAAGCGATTTTTTAATAACAAAACACCAATTTTAAAACAATTACGTAAATGTAAGGGAGGAAATGTTACTATAAGAAATGTTTTACACTGTAATGAACATAATGATAACAGAATCGAAAACCATGTCTGTATAGTATGGCTTTAATAAACTGAATGACAACACAACACACAGTTCGTGAACACATTCTTACGCACGAGTTACAAGCACATGTAAACATAGGATCGACAACAGAAACAGACTATAATTTCATAACATTCACCCCCAGTTCAAAATGTGCTTACTAGTATTAATAACAATATCATAATAAATTAAGCGTAGAATAACAACAGATGTTCAAGTAAACAAACAATGTAGGATAGCATGACATACTGTATCATATCGATATGACATTATAGATCAAATATATTAAAATATGATAAATCAAACATCATATGAAAGTCAATTAACAAAGTACAATGAAGATAATTGAATAAACAAATGTAATTCTGGAAACTAGTATTGACAAATTGAATGCCAAACTTAAGAGTTCTATTAAGCTGATGAGCTTTTACTCTTTGTAATTGGGCCTAGATCTCCTTACTCTAAGATTGTATCTAGGTGTAGTTTCATCTGCCTGTGTTTCAGGCGGTCTGACTACGTCTTCGGTGGTGCTGGTGGTTTCTTCAACCATCGTAGAATCAGTAGGTTGATCCCTGGGAGGCGAGCTTTGGATGGGGCAGTCAATATCAAGCACTGTTCCACTCTGATTATCATTTTCTATAACGTCTTGTTCCTCCCTAGGGGCTAACATTCGTAATGAGACTGTTTCCTCTCGACCGTTTGGTGTTCGGATAACAGCGTACTGAGGATTGCTTCTTGCAACTTCACAGTTCGCATTCAGTCGCATACAATCTTAGAGTAAGGAGATCTAGGCCCAATTACAAAGAGTAAAAGCTCATCAGCTACAGTGTTCTGCTTGCCAGAGCGATAGATGACGTCATAGTGGAAACACGAGAGTTCTAGTTTCCACCTTTGGATTTTTTCATTTTTAATTTTTCCTTTGTTTGACCTGTTGTACATGAAAGAAACAGATCGCTGATCCGTAACAAGTGTGAAAGTTTTACCAACTAAGAAATGTTTCCATTTTCTCAACGACTCAACAATGGCATATGCTTCTTTCTCAACTGAAGAATGTTTCCTTTCACTTCTTGTTAATGAGCGAGAGAAGAAGGCAACAGGCCGGCCATCTTGGTTGAGGGTAGCCGCAATGGCTATCTCAGAAGCATCAGTCTCAACAGTTAAGGGGCGATTCGGATCAATAGTATATACAGCGGCACTTTCAAGTTCATTTTTCAAACTTTCAAATGTTCTTTTGACTTCTTCGGAGACAGGAAATTGTTGGTTTCTCGTTAACAGGCTTATTTTTGTTGAGAAGTTGGGTATCCACTGTGAGTAGTAAGCCAGAAGACCCACTACTCGTTTCTGTTCACGCATGTTCACTGGTACGGGTAATTCCCTTAGGGCACGAAATCTCTCAGGATCCGGCTTAAGTTGTCCTTTGGAAATCTCGTATCCTAACAGTCTCACTTTAGTAGTGCTAATTTCACTTTTTGTTTCATTAAAAGTGATTCCATACTTTTGAGCACTATCGAGAAATCGATGTAGATTTTGGTCGTGTGATTCCGAGTCCGTACCGCAGATGGTCACATTATCGACATAAGCAAAAGTGTCAGTGAGTCGCTCGTCTTCGATGATTTTGTCAATCGTACGCTGAAAACAGGCGACCCCATTCGTAACGCCAAACGGAATCCGACGGAACTGATACAGTTTCCCACAAGCTTCAAAGGCTGTGAAAGGCCTTTCCTCTTCTTTTATGGGTATCTGGTGGTATGCACTTTTAAGGTCTAAAGTGCTATATACAGAGTATTGGGAAATCTTTTCCGCTAGTTCATCAATTCTGGGCATAGGGTAGGCGTCTAGTAGAGTGAACCGGTTTATGGTTTGACTGTAGTCTATGACCATTCTTTTCTTATGTCTATCATTTGTTGTGACTAAGACTTGTGCACGCCAGGGAGATTTAGATGGTTCAATAATTTCATCTTTCATCAGTTGCTGAATTTCCTTCTCTATAAACTTTCGATCTGGAATTGAGTATCTGCGAGACCTTGTAGCCACTGGGGTACAGTTTGGTGACAGGTTACTAAATAGGCTAGGAGCCTCTACCCTGGCTGGTTGGAGAGTACTCAGGCACAACGATGGTTTCTGACCATCGAAAGGAATAAACAGGTTTTGGTGCAAACCAATAAAGTCAAGTCCAAGAATGACGTCAGAGCACAAATTGTCTAGTAGAGAAAGTTTAACTCCTTCGTATCGTTCATTGTTTAGGCGTATGTTGGCGTAGATATGCCCTTGAGTGATTCGAGATAGATGCGTAGAAGCCATAAAGATTCTGTTGCCTGAGGAACATGTCTGCCATTTGTGCTTCTTAGCAATGTGCGTTGAAATATAGCTTTCACAACTCCCAGTGTCTACTAGGGCTTTCAATTGTACGTTGTTGATGATAATGGGTATCGTAGATTTGTTTAAACTCAGAGGCTGCACAGTAGCGATAGCCGAAACTGCTGAAGATCTCGATTTGCAGACTCTTTGAAAATGACCCTTTTTGAAGCACTGATTGCATGTCGCTTCTTTTGCAGGACATTGAGAGCGGGGATGCTTAACCCTGCCGCAAAAGTAACACTTGCTGGCTAATGCATTTACTTCATGTGTGTGTGAATTGCTTGCACTTTGAGGAATCGTTACATTTGGCACTGGCGAGGCCGAAGAATTAGTGAGAGTAGTTGCCGCACAATTAGTTTCCTGCTGTGATGACTCATATTGTAATGAGTGCTGATAAGCATGTTCTAGTAATCGAGCCTCCTCGAAGGCGTCCTTTAAACTTAAAACAGTCTTTTCAAGTAGACGTTTTCGAATGTTGTTGGACACTAGTCCATTGATGAACGAGTCTCTAATAGCTTCTTCTCGGTGTTGTTCAGCAGTCACCGCTTTAAAGTTGCAATCTTTGGATAGAGTTCTTAATTTCTGCATGTAGGCGTCTATTGTTTGACCTTGCTCTTGCTTGCAAGTAGCTAATCTGTGCCTAGCAAACACCTCATTCTTAGGTTGAATGTAGATGCCATTTAGAGTCTGGATTGCTTCATCAAATGTCTCTTTATCAAGGATCATTTGATATACAGCAGGAGAGACATAGTTTATCAGTAGTTTCTTAGTATCAAGATTGTCTACTGATATTACTGATATAAAATTTTTAAAAGTTTCATACCAGTGCTCCCAACGCTCTGCTGCTTGAGGTGCCGTGGGCTCGATGTCAAATTTCTCTGGACGAAATATCCTATCCATTTCGAAATTCTTGCAACTTCACAGTTCGCATTCAGTTTATTAAATTGTAATGAACATAATGATAACAGAATCGAAAACCATGTCTGTATAGTATGGCTTTAATAAACTGAATGACAACACAACACACAGTTCGTGAACACATTCTTACGCACGAGTTACAAGCACATGTAAACATAGGATCGACAACAGAAACAGACTATAATTTCATAACATACACATATTGATATCACGCACATTTTTTAAAATGAACTTTTATCAGCGACTTTCGTGTACTAGCGTAAAAAGCCTGGCAATGACATGATCCTAAACTAATTTCTTAAACTTTTTTAAAAATCAGATTTAAAAAAAAAATTGTTTAGTGCCCCCATTAGAATGAAAGAAGCATATTTTTGTGCGTTTTGTCTGTTAGTTGGTCTGTCCGTCACGGTTAGTTAAAAAAACACTAAAGGCTTTTGAAAATATGATTTAACCTTTACTGTTCTTTCAGAAATATTGCGATAGTTTAAGGATGGGAGCATACAGGAATTGAGCCAGGGACCAACGATAAATCCGAACTACAGTCTAGTGCGCAAACATCAAGATAAGGCAAGTTTATACCCTGCTCGCCATCCTCCGTCGTCCAGCAAGAAGCTAATTATTTTCAACTTAGAAAGAACATCCGAAACATCTTGCGAATAGGCGGATCTGACAGGGATCCGACTCCGACGGGGGCCGCCTCTTTTGTAATCTGGTTTTGTAAATATTTCATTCGCTTCTTTCTTTTATCAAGTATCCATATCACTAGCGGATCCAGAACTTTTGAGTTGGTTGGGGGGGGGGCGATTTGTTTTTGGAAACCCTAGCCCTATGGCCATATCAGAAGATATTCGGTGCTCGTAAAGACCTTCCTTCAGGGAACAGTACCAGGAAAACAAGAAGAGGCAGACACAGAGAAAGCGATGGGAAGACAACATAAAAGAATGGACGGGCGTGCTATTGAATGAGGTTCTAACTAAGGATAAGGACAGAGAGGAATGGAGAAGGACTGTCGACGAATCTTGCTTGGTTCCCCAATGGTCCAACACATTAGGGGATAGGTAAAGGTAAAAAGGTGAAAACCCAGTAAACCCCAACAATGTCCAGAGTTGAGAGACATTCACGGCTTTGACTTTTGCTATGGAAGTTAAGAAGAATCGAATTTTGAAATGTCTTCAAAAAGTTTTGAGTCGATTAAGTTGCAGACGTGAAATGGGCATACATCTATATGTATTTCTTTTCGGGAGGGAGGGTAGAACCTTAACTTATATTTATATATAAGTAGCTTTTATTATATAGATATGTAACTAATTATCTTAACAACCTGGGATTTCTGAAAAAAAAATGGACCGCCCCTCCCCCACTCGAAAGGTGCGGCATTGATGCAATATTTCTACCCCAGTCCACCAACTCAGCCACCATACTAGAGGGATGGGGCGATATAATAAAAAAAATTAGGTTAAAATATAAACAATTAGTATATATCATTAAACGTAAGTATAGATTTCGTATATGAAATGTGTGATTTCTGTAATAAATTTGTTCCGCCCCTCACGTACGGATAAAACCATTTTTAGCGGCCCCCGTAAGGGGAAAAAGCCGCTATTAGGTTTGTGCAAAATGTCCGTCTGTCCGTCTGTCACACCCAGGGCGCTAAAACTAGAAGAGATACGAAAAATATTTTTCAACATTAAATGCGGCTTGAAAAGTTTAGGTGCAACAGCTACTTTTAGTTTTCTAAAAGCAAACCGTTTAATTTATAAAAATTATTATGCAAGCGATTTTTTAATAACAAAACACCAATTCTCAAACAATTACGTAAATGTAAGGGAGGAAATGTTACTATAAGAAATGCTTCTGGCATGTAGATATCAAGCACATTTTTTAAAATGAACTTTTAGCAGCGGCTTTCGTGTACTAGCGTAAAGCCCGGAAATGACATGATTCTAAACTAATTTCTTAAATTTAAAAAAAAATCGGATTTTTAAAAAAAAAATTGTTTAGTGCCCCCATTTGAATGAAACTAGCATATTTTTGTGCGTTTTGTCTGTTGGTTGGTCTGTCCGTCACGGTTAGAAAAAAACACTAAAGGCTTTTGAAAATATGATTTAACCTTTACTGTTCTTTCAGAAATATTGCGATAGTTTAAGGATGGGAGCATACAGGAATTGAGCCAGGGACTTAAAAGGAACATCCGAAACATCTTGCGAATAGGCGATCTGACAGGGATCCGACTTCGACGGGGGCCGCCTCTGAGTTTGTGTATCACACAAACTCTCTTTGTAATCTTGTTTATTTTAATTTGCTTAATCTAATTATAATCTAATGTAAACTAGGTCTAGAATATTTGTGACGGAACAATTATTCATTTTTAACCTTGAAAATGTTTAAAGGTCAAACTAGAGTTTTCCCAATGTGGCCAACGGACTAGTAATTCTTTTCACAGCGATATACATTAACAGTTAAATTTCAAGGAAAATCGTGAGAGTCGTCTGTTAAATCAGCGTCTTGGCTGGTTCCATATTCTATGAAGTTCTGACTTGAATAGAGGTATTGTAAAAAGGAGATTAGATAATTATCTTAACATTTTTGTGAAAGGAAATTAAAAAAAGATTCCGGTAAATGTTCAGTGTACAAGGAAGTCAGCAGAGGAGTGTCTATTCTTCCTAACATCACACGGCCTCTGTCTTCTATACAAAGTTAACAGAGCGAAACAAAGTGATGATCATATTTCTCAGCACAAAGGCTCTAGATCTACATCACGCTTTCTATCTGTTACTCTGTATTGGATAGGTTTAGGTTGGTACAAACATATTTTCATCACTCAAACAATAACAACAAAATAAGAATATAATTTATTATTATTATTTTTTTTTTTTTATAAAAAAAAGCCGATCCCCTTTTTCACACATAATGGTAGATACCCTTTCAGACCTTGTTGTTTATAGGGCAATTGATGTTAAATTCATCTACGGTTAACGAGGGTGTCATGTAGCCAGGACGACGACCAACCGCCTTTACTTTTCCCCAACTAATATCAGGTACCCATTAGAGCTGGGTGAACTTAGAGGCGCCCGAAAATTCCGAAATTAAAACTCGCAGTCTTCACCAGGATTCGAAACCAGAACCCCGGTTTGGAAGCCAAGCGCCTTACCGGTCAGCCATCGCGCCTCCTAAGCTGATGGTGGTGTAGAATTTCTCAGCCCATTTTTTTCCTGAAAGGTTTCAACTTAGCAAGGAGTCTTCCCAGTAAGCAACTGGGAAGCGTGGTCGAGAGGCTAAGTGCGGCTTGAACTTGGCTTGCTTGGCTACCTAGAAGGGGGCTCGAGGCTCGACACCCGACTCTGGCAGAGTTGTGTTTACTGAGCGCCCAAAGGCAGCACGGGAAACCAACTCCTAGATACCCCCTACCCCCCACTGGTCCACAAATGAGATTGGATCAAAGCGCTCTGAGCATGCTGTAAGCATGAAAGTAGCGCTATATAAAAGCTATAATAATAATAATAATAAGCATTGCACTATAGGGGTCTTCTATTAACTCTAATGCCCCTGGTGTAATAGTACTGGCCAGTACTGACTCCTTCTTTGTTAGATTAACTTTTACGTGGGGATTGGTCCTTCTTACCCGTGTGTAATATAACCTTGTTTGACATGAGTTCTTTTTACGATGAGAATTTTATGAAGCCTGGAAATCATAAAATTCTTGGCGCCGGAGGGGGGGAGGGGGTCTTACGTAGCTCCCCTAAACGCCCTTACTAGATGGAGGGGGAACCAGCTACTTCTCCACCACTATCTCAAGAAATATTTTTTCAAACATGTAAAAGAATTTAAAATTATCTAAAAATACTTTTCTTGAAAAAAAAAGAAAATAATTTAAAGGACTATCTTCAATGAACATTCATTGGATTCCGAACTACTGAATATAAACACAGAGAAATACTGGAAAATTGTGCCATAATTATAAGGCTTTCAGTTTAATTTTTCATTGCGTCCCCCTGTGACCCTATTGTGGGAGCTAACAGCGATCCCCCAGATCTCGACTGGTTAAGGGGGCGCAAACATTTTTTTTTTGTATTGTGGGTGCTGTGATGCCAAAAGGAAAAATTTGAGAAACACTGGCTTAGTGCTTAAGCGAAGTTTAATCCAACCATGGCATTATATTTCAAATGCGTGGCTGTCAACTAGAATGGACTTTTAATTACTATCAAGGAATGACTCAAAGCTTTGCGTTTAATGAAATGTGTAACAAATTAAATTTTATGTTGAAGCTTTAGCATGACATTCTTCCTATTCATAGTGACACATAGCACACATATAAGCATAAGATGTCATAGCTTATGAGCTACATGTCCATTAATGTCTAGTGTTATAATCACTTAGGTTATAAAAATGTTATAGGATTTATAATAATGCACTCTAAGACTGATTCTAACAATGGTGTCTGGAAATTTATCGCAGACAAACGAAATTATTATTATTATTATTATTATAGCTTTTATATAGCACTACTTTCATGCTTATAGCATGCTCAGAGCGCTTTGGTCCAATCTCATTTGTGGACCAGTGGGAGGGAGGAGGTATCTAGTAGTTGGTTTCCCGTGCTGCCTTTGGGCGCTCAGTAAACACAACTCTGCCCGAGTCGGGTGTAGAACCTCGAGCCCCCTTCTAGGTAGCCAAGCAAGCCAAGATCAAGCCGCACTTGGCCTCTCGACCACTGTAACAGGTATTGATAGAGATTTAGCGTACTTTAAGATGACCAGTTTCACGAATTATAATGAGCCGTATTAGAGCCAGGATTTGGTTGCCTAAGCCAACCACGAAAACTAGAGACTTAGCAGAATTTAAGTTATTGGTTAACTAGATGCATGACTCGTAGTATTAAATAATCTTATTTTTTGAAGTAACGTCTGTATAATATAAGATAAGATAAGACATCCATCAATTTTTTTTTTGTCAATTGTAGTTTAATTATTTGTTCACTATTGAAAGTTAGTTGTTTCTACTTTCAAATATCCTCTAAAGAATGAAGAAAGAAAAACAAATAAGTGACTTAAACTAGGACAACACAAAGAATAAGATAAGATAATTTTTATTGATGTAATTAAATGGAAATTCAGTTTGATTATAATTGACAACCTCAGCGTAACTACTGTACAAAAACAGTATTGATGAGAAATTCGAACAACATTCACATACGAACACACATACACATTCACAACCAGCGTTTTATAAATTTGACTTCCATGTACTTCTCGTTGACGACAGCTGATCTTTTAACACTCTTGCCGAAAGTGGGATAAAGGAGTTTTTAAATCTGTCAGTTTTAGTCCTAACGGAAAGGAGACGACCACTTAATTAAGACGTTATTACAAGTTACAATAATATTTTGTACAAATACTCATTCACTGCTGGACTGAAACATAGCAAAGTAATTTATAAAGGAGTGTAAACTGGGATGTTTAAAGTTCTCACAATTCAAAAGATAAACTTTTTTTTTTTTTTTTTTTTTTTAAAGTAATTTTTTTTTTTCATGGCGTTTTTTTTTTATACTATTATCTTGCAAACTTCGTGGAAACTTCTTTACCGACATCTCTAGAAATTTGACAGTTAATATTCACATTTGGGAAAACATTACTAGCTAATTGGCCACACAGAAAAACTTATGAATTTTGTAATTTGTCTTTTTTTGAATTTACTTCAGTTGGTATTTCAAAACTCAATTCGATTGTTTTTTTGTTTTTTTTGTATTCAATAAAGAGTTGAGGATTTCATTAAGAGTTTGCGCACCGTCTAATGTAGCGATGAGCTGGGCTGTTAATTACAGCGCACGTGTCGGTAATGGGCGTGATTGTCATAGGATCACGTTGAGTACGTCTTATCTTGTGATTGTCGTAAGCAGGGGCGGCCCTAGCAGTGCGTGGGGCCCTGGACGATCGTCATGCGCGGGGCCCTTAGTGGTAAAGTTAGACTATATATATATATTGTAATAATTTAAGTGACAAGGCAAACTCAACGAGACATATATGTTTATTTACAAGACATCACATTAACACAAGACAACATCTTCTGTTTACTACAGTGTCTTCATTTTGCACTCTCTAGCTTTGGGCGGAAATCGTTACTCTCTTCTGTAAACATCCTGTTATGATCCGTTCACTAGAAGTGCGCATCTCTGCACTAGCCTGAATGGCGATGCGCATGGCAGAGTCATAACAATATGTCACCACATCTCGCTAACGGGCTAATCCTCCATCTCTAAAGCTGTAACAATAACAATAAAGAATGTCAGCCTCAAAGATGTGGGCTTTAGAACATTACGTAGATACTTATCTTATATAATACAGACGTTACTTCAAAAAAGATGATTATATCCTACGCGTCCTGCATTCAGTCATGCATATTAACCAATGACTTGAATTTTGAGATGAATTAGATAAGTTGAATTAATTTGTTTTAGTTGTTTTTTTTGTTTGTCTCTCTTAATAACTGACATTTTTCTGGGTGGAAAGACATGCTCCAGTTTGATTCCCATTTCTGTAATTCATCTTATTCTCTTTGTAAAATTTCTGTATCTTGTTTTGTTTTTATTGTCCTATATATTATGCAATCGTCTGCGAATAATCTAGTAAATCGTTTGTGTATTTTAATTGTTCTGCATTAACAGATGCAAATAAGAAAAGAAAACACTCAGGCACTACTAATATTATGTCGCCTCTCTCACTCTGTCGATTGAAGCCAATAAGATGTTCTATAAGAATAAAGTGTGCTATAGGAGTTACAGTGGTCCATTCACTTTAGCTGACTTGCGGAAGGGCTGTGAGGAAGGGCTGTTTCACGGGCTTTAAAAAAAAATTATAAAAACAAGATTACGAAGACAGTTTGTGTGGAAACACAAACTCAAAATCGGCCCACGAAGTGGAACACCCAGGCAGGTAAATAGGCAGGTTTCAATATTTTCAGAAAAAACATCAGAATGAAATTCTATCAAAGACAAATGACAGAGTAGAATGGAGAAAGAAGGTTGACAGATCTTGTGTGGTGCTCCAGCGGTTTAGCAGACCAAAGGATAGGATCCTACCAGATTATGACACGCGATAATATTAAAATATATTTATAATTGTTGTTTTAAATTATGTCCAACTTATATACATACTAAATAGATTTTTTCTCTTAAAGAAAGTAAAGATTTTTGTATGTGTAAATGTAGTAGTTAGTATAACAGAACTTACTTAATTTTGCAATAAAAATGTAAAAAAAAATATTTTTTTTGGAAAAAAAAAAACAAAACAAACAAACAAAACCTTTTGCATAAACCTGTTTAATAAATGGTAAATAGTCATCTCCTACATTAAAGAGCTTCCCTCGTTTGTTACTATTAATAGTGAATAGTTGTAAAAGTGATGCATTTTTCTGAAAGAAACTGCTTGCATAAGTGATTTAAAAAATTTGTGTTTTCGTTTTCAGAAAAGTAAAAAGTAGCCGTTGTATCAGAACTTTGAATGGTCTAAAACAGGTGTGGGCAACCTTTTTCAACCGAGGCCCGCATTAATAAAATTTGGGGACTAGGCGGGCCGCATATATTGTATATCATATGAGTGGCGAAGTGAATTTGGTGGCCCCGAATAAAATAGCAAAATACAAAAAAAAAAAAAAACAAGAGGGAAAAAAAGCTAAAATTAAACAATTTATTAAAGACCAAGTGTACTTCGTACAAGTTTCGCTATTCCTTCTCTATAATATCGCAGTTCATTTTCAATCCGAGGCCCTCTATAAACCTCGACTTAGTATGCTGCTGTATACTTTGACTATGACTAGGGACAGTCCTTTAAAACTTTCCAAAATACACTAATGCTTCATTATACTTTTGTGCTTTAGTATGCTTGAATTTAATGTAGCTATGTGTAAAGTAAGCAGTTACTAATTTATGGTTGGAATACTTTCTTTATTTTATTGAAAAGGTTGTTTTTCTCAGTCAAAGTCCCATCATTTGTTACCCTTGTCATCTTGTACAAGCCAACCCAACTCTTTCAACACAGTTCTTCATAGCATTGAAAAAATACTGGCATGGGCTTATGTGTTTTACTGAATTAATCGAAATAATGTTATTAAATATAATCTTCGTTTACTTTAAACTTTTTATAAGGAAGTTTTGAGACAATGTTTCTTTAGCCTCTTCATTCTAATTGATAAGAATCAAAAGTTTCAATAATTTCTATAGATATTTACAATTATTTATAGAATTTTACATTTCTTTTTTTTAATATACTTGCATTTTTATATGTGTAATGTGTGAGCACACTTGATTTATTTAGCCTTTCGCGGGCCGCATAAAACACTTCGGAGGACCGCATGTGGCCCGCGGGCCGTAATTTGCCCACCCCTGGTCTAAAATATTATGATGTCGGATTTGCACTATCTTTTCAAGTTTACGAGATCTAAACGGGACGGACGGACGTACGGACAGATATTCCACACAAAACTAATAGCTTCTTTTCCCCTTTCTGGGACCGCTAAAAATAATCCCGCAATGTTTGTTTTTTTCAACAAGTTGACACGGATTTTCCCACGGCCGAACGATGTCTATGCTCAGTAGTCAATTGGAAAACAAAAAAAATTAATACGTGATCGCCAAACTTGCTGGAAGCTGATACTGTTTATATCCGAAAATATTATACGTTTATGAAATTAAACAGCCTACTGCGAAAATCTGACCTTCGCGTGCAGTCTTAGGACTATCACCAGCAACAGTCGAGAATACACTGTACTAATTGTTTAGTTATTTTCAGTGCTTTAAAAAAATATTATAGGTGCCGGTACTCAGTGATGTATTGCCTAATTTTTAATTACAACTAAATTATTAATAAACGCTATAATACACAAAATTAATCATTTTTCCCCACATTGAAAAAAAGTGAAGTACGCCCTACCGGTGTGACGGTAAAAAAAAAGCACTGATTATTTTTCTTAAAAAATCAATTTGTCAAAGGTTGCATTTATGTTACTATAAATGGTATAAATGACTCTTTCATATACCCGATACAATCTTTCGTAAGGCAAACAATAGTTCAAACTTTATTACTACGCATTTTCCTAATAAACTCCGATTAGACGTATTTATTTATAGGCCTATACGAAATAAACGATTCGGATTGGTTGCTTCCACTTATGTGTTTTTATTGTGAACTGTAAAACAATGATAGTCTCTTAGATTCGGCTGTTTTTACCGAAACTGAACGATACCGGTATTTTGAAACAAACAAAAAGATAAGTCAAGAGCTTAAATGGCAATTGGTAAAAGAAATATTCTAAGAAAATAGTAACAAGTCCTTGTTTATGATCGCTCATTTGGTTTTCGATGTTGTTGACAATGAAATCTTCCAGCGCGGGGCCTGGGGCGGTTGCCCCACTTGCCATTCCCTAAGGCCGCTACTGATCGTAAGATCACGTTAAGTACGTCATATCTTGGACATTTGTTTTTGTTGTTTCGCCAAAACAAATCATCCACATAACCATGCTCCAGAGATTTAGGAGATATTCGACCGTTCTGTCTTAGACAAAGAAAGTTGAAAAGAATCGAGTTTTGAGTCGATTTAGTTGCAGACGTGAAAACATTTTCAAAGGTCTTGAGAACGTCCGTCCACCCTCTTCCCCAGCCCCAGGAGTACAGAGGCGCATTAAAGGTAGTGTGAATACAAGGCTGTGAAGTGGAGAGGCATAAATAAAGTTTGACTGTTTTAGAGGCATGCCAAAGATAATCTATAAGGACACGGTGGAGTAACATAACACTGAAGTATTATTCAGACCCTGAAATAGATACACAAGAAGCTAAGAGCAATGTAAACTTGTAACAAGAGGCCCAGAGCATTTATCCTCATCTGTTCCTTGACTTTCGTCGTAGGGGTGCTGTGACAGTAACCAAATCTCTCCACTTTTTCCCGATCAGCAGCTGTTCTTAGTAGATTATCAAAAGAGAAGCCTGTGCAATCTTTGACATTGTCCAGCCATTTTCTTTGGATGTCCCTTACTTCGTGCACCCTTCACTGTACTTTGAAGGATGAATTTAGACATGTCTTACAATATACAGAGCATTGTAAATTTGTAAAACATAAAGCCCAGAGCAGTGCAACATTCTCAAAAGGAGCCCAGAGCATTGCAACATTGTAAAATGGAGAGCGGAGGAGCAGTGTAACATTGTAACAGGAAGCCCATAAAAGTGTAACATTGTAACAGGAAGCCCATAACAGTGTAACATTGTAACAGGAA